>APFE031208356.1:15555-45892 GCA_000404065.3 Pinus taeda
GATAAACAGACACAATGGTCAAATGGTTGCCTCTGGTTGAATGGTGGTATAACACTTCCTTCCATACAGCAACAAAAATGACCCCATTTATGGCACTTTATGGGTATCAGCCACCATCCATCACATCATATTTAAGAGAAAATTCTAAGTTTCAGGCAGTGGAACATCACATCGAACATCAACAACAAGTCCTCCAACTCTTAAAGGATAACCTCGTGTTGGCATAGAATAGAATGAAACAACAGGCAGATCAACATCGCAGTGAAAGACGTTTTGATGTAGGTGATTGGGTATTCTTAAGGCTACAACCATATAAGCAAACCTCCCTTAAGCAAGCTAAGAAGGATAATAAATTATCACCAAAGTATTATGGTCCGTACAAGGTGTTGCAAAAGATTGGTACTATGGCATACAAATTGGAGCTTCCTGCAGCTTCTCGATTTCACCCAGTTTTCCATGTTTCATGTTTAAAGAAGGTTATAGGCGACAAGCTCCCAGTTCAAACAATATTGCCAGAACTTGACGAGGAAGGAAAAATTATATTGGAACCGGAAGCAGTCACAGAAACAAGAACTCGACAACTACGAAATCGTTCAATTTCAGAGTATCTTATCAAGTGGAAGAACTTATCCGCTGAAGATTCCACATGGGAGGATGAGAATTTTATGCAGAAGTATCCAGAACTACTCAAGCGTTGAGGACAACACTTTTTTGAAGGAGAGGGGCATGTTGGGTCCCTATAATACTAGTGATTACCCCATTACTATTGTAGTTATACCCCTTATTAATATTGTTGTGCCCCTATTGCCCCCATATTGTTATTACTGTGCCCCATAGAATCCCTCTATTGTTATTTTTGTGGCTTTATATTATTATTGTTAGGTCGGCTAGATTATATTGTGACTGCTTAGACTCCTATATATAGAAAGGAGGTTTTGTCATTTGAATCATCCAAGAATTGTTCATTTATGTAATGTAAAGGAGGTTGTCCCCTTGAAGAGGCTGAATTCTAAGGCATTGATCTATCTTTTCTATATTTTCTTGAGCTGGTTTCATAACAGTACCCCTACCTCAAAGTTCGAAAGGTCCATATACACTTGATTATGCAACAACTCAGTTCTCAACATGCCAAGTGTTTTTCGCTGGATAGCCACTTGTAATTTGTAGGGCCTTTTGAATTTGAATTCGACCATTCCCCCCACATTTGGCCCGTTAATGCTAGATTGGTTGCAGATTGCCAAGAATATAACCCATAAAGTTTAACTTAATTTCTTGTCACCTACTCCATTTGGCCTCAAATCAACCATCAAATTGTGAATAGTGACTTTAACAGTCACTTTTCGGCAGATCTGCGTGCCAGTGCAGCTGTCTTCGTGCTGTCATGGACACTGTGACGCTTCACTTCTGCACACAGTCCTGACATTGTGCAGCTCCTAGGTAGTGTAGTTTATAGTCCTGCACCTCCTTTCAGCTACCTAGAGTGCTAAGAATGTGCCACTTTCATATAGTCACATCATTGGATCGCTCAGTGTATGGATTCAAGCGATTACCATTCACCTTTCCTAGGAAGGGTTCTCCATTTAACTTGACCAGCTATACAGTGCATCTGTCGGTAATATCCTTAATAACATATAGCCCCAACCAGTGCATCCTGAACTTTCTAGGAAATTTATCAACTTTACTAGCATACAATAGAACCAGATCATTTACCTTGAATTATCATAGCTTGATGCATCGGTCGTGCCATGCTTTTTCATGCTGCTTTTGGACCCGCTGACGAAATCCAGCCAAAAATCATTCTTCTTCAAGCTCATCCAGCTGCACGAGCCTGTCTTCCAGGGCTCCATGATCTTTCATACCTGTGAGCAATGCTATGCACAGACTAGGCACGATGTATTCCATAGGAATTATGACTTCCACTCCATGGACAAACCTAAAAGGTTTATGTCCCATCAGCTTCTTGCATGTTGTCTGATAAGCCCATAACATTGTAGGTATACATAGGTCCCAATCACTTTAGTGAGCATTGCATACCTTGGTCAGCGTGTTTTCAAGCACTTTGTTGAATGCCTCCACTCTCCCATTAGCCTGTGGGTGATAAGGTGTGCTCTTTTGATTATACACCTGAAATTCCTCCTTTAGTGCACTGATCATCTCATTCAGGAAGTGCATACCACAATCGCTCATCAAAACCTTTAGACATCCAAATCGTGTTAGTACCTGTTCAAATAGAAACTTTGCGGTAGTCGTGTTGGGCAGCGGATCTGCCCATAGAAGGTTTTAGGGCTTAAATCCTGAGTTTTGGTTAATGTAATGTAAAGACCCTGCAAATTGTGGGCGTGGAGCATGAGAGTCTAGGGTTGTCCACCCTAAAATAATGTACTTTAATATAGAATGTGTCGACCTACCCATGGTTTGTGGACCTTGGGATTGTATAAATAGAGTGAGGCTCTAAGTGTAAAAGGCAGTCTTAGTCTTAACATTGAGAAGTGATATGCGTTTTGGATGCTAAATTTGTTCTGAGTTTGTAAGTCTAAGTCTTGGGTTGTAGTAGTATGAAGAGGCTCTACAGCTGAGTGCATAGAGGCCTGGTAGAATCTGCAATTGTGTCCACGGACCCCTACGACTGTGTGCGCAGGGCGAAGTTGGGATTGTATCTGAACAAAGGATTAATAAAAGATAAGTTGATTCCGAAATACTATGTGTTTTTGCTTCTGTGATATTTATGCATCTCTTTACAATTTATGATTGCACGCATTGGTTATAAATGTTGAATGATTAATGAGAATATTGGGCCCACATAATTAATTTAATATCTATGATAAACACACAGTCAGGAATAAGGATCTAGACAGCTCCTCTTCGGGCTCGTTACAGAGCTACGTGGAAGTAGTTGCACGAATTGTGAAGGATAAATGGCTGCACGGAGAAGCGCAAGCATGCAGGATCGGTTCGTGAACTTCCCAGACTTCATTAAGACATCCCTAGGGTGTGGAAACATGGTTCTAGCACCCTCCCATACTACCTCAGTGAGACCTCAGTCCACGCACCACGGACTGCTGTCAAAAGGGCCGTTAGTTTTGGGCTTTGTTTTGCTAAATTTAAATTTAGAACGACTCAGCCTGTAGTGTGAAAACCTGGTCACACAAACCCAAGGATTGGAATAGGCCATGGAGGAGGCTAGTAGTAGCATACCAAAGTTAGCCATGCCGTCAGTACTCCCAACAGCAGAAAAGATTCACCAGCTAGCGGATGGAATCTGCAAGGTCCATGAGGAGGCTGTGAATGTTCATTTGGAGTTGAACTTGCATATCGATGAGCTGTGACTAAAGGCACAACCCTCTAGACTTCCGAAAGTTAGAGAGTAGCACCACCACACCATTCAATCAGGGTTAGAAGTGATAGAGCACACTGTACAACGCTGCACGGGATTATTGGATCAGTCCCTCTTCACGCTCACCTCACTACAGGAATATCCAACCATACAACGCTTGGAAACAGGAGCATGGCATTTACAATAGGCATATGATAATATGAGGGGGACCACACAGACGGTTGCCCTTACTCAGCAACTTGCCAGGATGAAGGAGGCCTAAGCCTTAAAGGAACAGGTGGACACCACGCACCAGAAAGAAGCAGTGCTTAAAGCACGCATCTAGCCTTGGCTCGAGGAAGCATTCATGGTCACCGCCATGATCGAGGGAAAGCTAGCCTAGGTGTAGGGTACATATGTGCTAAGGCAAGAAGGTGCCCCTAAGAATGATGCATCGGATGTTCACGCAGAACTGATACAACAGACAGCAGAAGAATGTGATGCAGACGTAAGCAAAGCACAAAGGTTGTTGGATGGACTCTACGCAAAGATCACCGCACAAGCCGAGTGACTTGGAATGAGTCACGATGATTGTGTTGGGGGCTTGTTGGGCAGCGGATCCCCCCATAGTAGGTTTTGGGGCTTAACGCCTGATTTTTGGTCAATGTAATGTAAAGACCCCGCAAGATGTGGGCACGGAATGTGAAAGTCTAGGGTTGTCCGCCCTAAAATAATGTAAGTTAATATAGAATGTGTTGGCCTACCCATGGTCCATGGCCTGTTCCAATCCCTGGGTTTGTGCAACCAGGTTGTCGCACTGTAGGATGAGATGTCCTAAATTGAACTTCTGCTTGCTCAAGACCAAGAGAGTGCGACCCTCCTTGGAGTGAAGCTCAGCAATTACCCTGTCTTGTAGCTAGTATAGATTTTCCCTAGGGAGGGAGGCTAAATTCAACCACCATCCCCTCATTTTTCTTGATACACCATGTCAACACACAAACCTATAGCGTGCTCACCATTGTGGCCTTCTTAATGTTGTCGTCCATAACCCCTTGTGCTTCCCACACTACTCTTACCACGAACCAAAACTAATATGGATCCTCATTTCCTACTCCTCTGAATACAGGTGTTTGGTCAATTTAGTGTTGTCTAAATTGCTATCATAAATTGTCAACCCCGGGCTCGTAAGCTGATGAAGTGAAGTGTACAATATATACTTAAGTAGCCCTTCCTAGTTCTTTTTGTCGTTTTTAGTTTATGTCTAAATTATCTTCCTAATATGATGTGATGAAGTTATAAAAAAATGAGTGAATGTGTGTGTATGTGATGATTTCTAAATCATTCTTGAATTTTAAAGAGAAAACTTGAATAATGACTTGAAATGGAATTAAAGCATCAAATGAAAGCAAAGCATTAAACAAAAGACTAATGGCACTAGTCTAATACCTTTACTGTTGATAGAAATGAAAATGATATTTACATTAACTCTGCTGAAAGCAAAAACACTACTCTAGGAATCCAAAAATTAAATGACAAATCACACTGCTTAATTCTCCCTTAACATTCTGCCTTTAGCTGAATTGATCATGTGAAAAAGAAGAGTTAAGAGTGAATTAGCAATATGAGTCTAAAAACTAAATAAATCAAGATGCAATTAGATAATGTCTTGGTCCCATAAAAGTTAGTGAATTATGTTAAACAGAACCATTAAGAGATTAGCAACTTGACAAAACTTGATAAAGTAAACCAAGTAAAGAAACTAGCTAAGCAAGTAACTAATGAAAATCATAGCAAAAAGTTAGCAGTTGAGATAAGACACTTCAGATGCCACTAGTGTTAAAAAGAAGTAAAAGCACACTGTCTTGGGCTCCTAATCAAAGCTGTAAAAACACACTGATCAGTCATGAAGATTAAAGAAATATAAAACAACATAATTCGAAACTGTACATTAATATACATGATCAAGTAAAGAAAAATAAATGCAGGAAAGTAAATTCAAAGGCTACTGTACAATGGTTGTAGCAGACAGGGGACCTCCATCCACTTCAACCAAGTAAAAGATCAGCTACGCAGATAGAAAAAGAACTGTCTTCTTTGAATTAAATCAACTCATAATAAACATAGTGGGAAGCGTAAAATGCTTTATAAAAAGGTCTTCAAAACAGAGTTTATAGCAGCAAAATATTAACTAAACCAGACTAACTATTCAGCGTGTGGAAACGCTTTATTTATAGCAAGAACATCAACTGTCGTGTGCGTAAACTAAGCTAACTAACAGCTAGGAAATAGACACGTTCAGCAGCACCGAGCACGGATCTAGGGAACAGTCATCATCGTTTAATAAATCTGGTGTTGGATTCTTGTCCCCTGCAATCTTTGTGGCTAAAGGAGAAGCCAGCTGTGACTTACGTGCTCCAACCGAACACGCAGAGCCGTGCCACCATTTGCAACCTTGCCGTTTGACCAAAGCTACCTCCGTGTTGACCGGGGGTGTCGACGGCCAGTTTGGCTAAGCTGATAGCACACGTACCAGGTACACAGTCATACAAACTTGCCCATGTGGCTCTTTTCTCTGGAAGACACCTGGATCATATCAAACAAGAAAATGGCTTCGGAATCTGGGATTGGCTGCGGAATAACAGATCGGCTGCGGAACCTGTAACAGCTGTGGAATTGCAGCACTTTGAACTAAAAATCTAAACCAACAGTCAACCATTAGCACAATTAGCAAATCATGTTAAAAAGTCCTATAATGCAATGAATTGAACAAGTTGATGAAGGAAATGATGACAAAAGAAGGAAATGAGTAGGAAAAGGTTGTTGGGAGGATGGGTAAATGAGTGCAGGTTTGAGGCCCAACAGTAACATAGTCCTTGCTTCCTTCTTTCAGCCATTTCTGCAGGGGACACCTTCTGGACCTTAAGTGTTTGAGTTGTGTGCTGCGCCTGTGGGAGGTGACCTTTAGCGGGGAAATTTGGGCGACTGTATTGGGCTGCTAATGCACGTTCCACCTTACGAGCTACCTTGCAAGCCTCCATCCACGTGGGAGAGTGGTGAAGTAGCGCTTGAGCTCTGATGGCTTCTTTAAGACCGCTGATAAAACATTCCGTGTAGAACTCATCTGTGAGACCCTTAGTGCAGAAAGCTAAGCTTTAAAAAGCATTAATATATTCCTCTATTGTACGAGTATATCTGAGCTTAGTGAGACGACCCAAATAAGAGTCTTCTTGTTCAAAGCGATCTTTAGGAGCTTTGGTAAATTGGGCCCAGGTCCTAAAATATCCATTGGAGCGCTGATGCCATTCCCACCATTGCCACCGTTCATTGTCGACGTACATGCTCCCCAACAAAAGCTTAGTCGCATCATCTAGGATCTGATTCAATTTGAAATACTGGTCCATTTGTGCTAGCCATGCTGCTGGGTGAGAACCGTCAAATTTATGCATATCCAACTTAGGAAGTCGTTGATTGGGTGGTCGATGGGTGTGCCAGACGTGAGGAGAGTGGTTAGATTCACCGTAAATGCCTTCATAGCCATTATTCCCCTCCTCGTGGGCTTGCTCCTTGTCGTTTGACCTCAAAACCTCATTGCCTTCTCCTTGCAATTTCTCTAGCTGGAGACTCATTCCTGTAAGTAGTTGGTTCATTTTATTCAAATCTATTTTGTCCAGATGAGTGTGGATTTTGTTCACCGTTTCCTCGAGTTTGTCCATCCTTTCATTGGCCATCGCTTGAGCTCTAGTTGCTACCATACACCGTTGTGATGAAAAATTGGGACCGCCAAAAAAACATTTTTGCCGAATTACTTGAATGGTACCACCATGCTCAGCTCGTCGTCCTGATTTTAATGGGCTATATCACCAATAAGCGTCCCGTAACATCTCATACTCCGGGCGAGTAATCTCTCCGAGTGCTGTTCTCGGTGTACTGAGGCGAAGACGGCGTGGTTATCTATGGCAGGTTTTTAGGGAGCTTATGGGGCTTCGATATACCCAGAGGGTACGTGGAAGACAGTCCGTGCGCGGTTCTGTCTAATGCGCTACTAATCGAAGGGGTACCCACAGGGGTTACAAGGGAGTCCAACAGATGTGACCAACTCTTGTATTTCCTGCGTGCATGCCTCCCCAAATCCGCAGATTTATGTGCTCAACGACAGATCCCGTGGTTTAAAGACGCCGGAACACATCTCGAGCCAAAAAAAAAAAAATTGCTACTAAATGGAGATCCCACCGGCCCTGGAAAGAGCTCTGATACCACTTGTTATGCTTCTTAACGTGCAAAAGATACCCAAATACAGAATATGCGAAGAAAAGAGACCGAGAACATAGAATGACAATGACTTTATTATTCAGAGAGAAATGTTCACTTGCCTCTTCGAGGGGGCAACCTCCAATAGAGCAGAGCTCGATTACAAAAATAATACATGATGCCCCTCGCAGGGAGTTACTATCCTTTATATATGACTCCTACAAGTAATACCACGGGTCAATACCACTTATTACTAATACCATTTGTCTAATACTACGGCCCATTTGCAACTAACTGTGGTTCCTTTATTAATTGCGGATTAACCACTTACAATTATTAATAGGGGTTTTATTGACTCGTAACTATGACGTGGTCCCATTACATAGATAAGGGGGTTAGGGTGGGACCCTAACATTTAGACTCCTTACGAATAATATTAAATCTCATATGATTTATTCTTACCCAGATGATGCATTGGTACTGGAGATTTATCATATTTTTGGTGTTATGTCCACTGCATTAGATGCAGATTTCAAATATCTTAGATATATGCTCCAACCTAATTGTTATGGAATTAAGGATTGGAGATGAATTCTAGAGAAAATCCACTATATACTTTTACCATGGGAAACAAGAGGCTCTCCCTAGGAGGCAAGTTGACTCTAGTTCGAGCAGTCCTTCATAGCATCTCTGTATATTGGATTCATATTTTCATTCTGCCTAAGAATATCAGTAAATGTATCTTTCCAGCTTCATCTTTCCATGGGACAATTTGTGTCGTAAAGGATAGAGTGGGCTTGGTTGTTTTTTACTCTGTATGGAGGTGATGGATGACCAGAATCATCTATTTCTTTCATTCTCCAGATTAAAATCAATTTGGAATGGTGTACTTAATATGTTCCATTTACGGGCAGATTAGAACTACTCTTTTGTGGTTTATTGTATTTGGCACTAGATTATTGGATATAAAACATTTGGACCACTTCCAATATACATTGGGGGTTCAACCCAAAGAACGCATTACTGTCCCAAGATCCTTTGTTGTGATACATCCACCTTCGTCGTTGTCAAAAAAGCTAAAGGCCTCCCTGAACTTAGACATAACCTTCATCCCATATTCCTTTGGTAAATAAAACCCTTCTCTCATTTTTTGACCATGCCAATCTACCCTCCATCCCATATTCTCTCATGAGCCCTGTGTAAACCACCATTTCATTCAAGGATGGGGATTTTGATGCCTAATCTAACCATATTTGTTAGATACTTTCCCCCTTTTCTTGCTTATGGCTTCTTGAGTTGCCCTCCTCTAAATATTCCCAGCTCTCCTTAAATTGTTTGAAAGGTATCCTTGGGCTACTAACCCCATTTTACCAGAGATCGTTGACATGTCCCTTGAAATTTTGATTCGGCGCCATGAACTATTTTATGCCAGTGAGTCAAAAGCTTTAGATTTCTTGTCCACATATTCATTCATGACCAAAAACTATACCACTAGTTCTAAAAATCTTGTGATTACTATCACCATAATAAATGTATATTGTATTTTAAAGGAGAAGCAATTGTATATTGCCCTTTGGGACACTCCAAAAATATTTTGATGCACCCTATTTGTCTAACACACTAGTATATTGTATGACATTAATTCCATTCCATGTTCATCCCTGTGGATGCACTTTATGATGTTCTAGGACAACCTAATGTCCTTGTCAACTCCCTCTCATCTTCCTTGTCATGTTTTCTAGAACTTGTGTATCCAACAGGAAATTTGGGAGATGAATGACATCAAGGTAGAAAATCAAGGGGTTTTCAATTCATTTATTTAGGGTTCCCACTAGCATGGTCCCACCATATGATTCACCCAATCCCTAAATTGGAGTTTACTGCTATTTCAATTAATTATTAGATGATTATGATGGGCCATAATTCCAAGTTAAATGTTATGAGTCTTCATATGATATTATTGGAGATACTTTAGGAGATGCCTCTTAGGCTAAAGGGTCTAGGAAGGATTTTGACTTCAATATCAAACCATCAACCATATCGTCAACATATCGAACCAACAATCAAGAAGACAATTGAGGTGAAGCATGAGAATCCTCTCCCACCCACATTGTTCAAGATATATATCAATCTATGAATGCCTCTACATTCCACCAACTGTGCATCAACAAAAATTTTGTTTGCCCCATTGTCCACCAAGATGGATACACATTGTCCCCACAATGTGCCTCTCACTGCCAAAATTGGAAAATTGGGATTTTCCATGTCAAAATTTTAATTGAAGACTTACCATGCATTGGAAGGCCATTAACACAATATTACGACATAAAAATTGAATAATTGACACAATACCAAATACAATAGATACATTGAGTTTTGTCTCACAAGGTATCTAGATGCTAATTGAGCAAGTTCACACAAAGAGAGAAAGGCAATGTCATGATACATTGTTCAATTTGTAATCAAGATCATTATCTTGGATAAGGGAGAAGTAACATTTAGTTTCTTTCTCATATACAAAGGCAAAATTATGAATCAATGTCGAATGCCTTTTGTGAAGCAATGTTGTTGTAAACGGTGTTAGAAAGCTTGCATTGTAGGCAAGGTCCTCACACCATACTAGATTGTGTTAACCAAAGCATGTTTACCATGTCCAATGATCCCAAATTTCATGAGCATGTTCAATGAGTGACCATAAATGAGGGGTGTCAGAGTGGCTAATAATCATAGATTATAGTGGATGATTGTCATCGTACATAACATCTGTGGTCCAAGTCATTTGTTTGGTGCCCAATAGTGGTGAATCATTGTATTGCATCATGGTGGCATACCTTGCCTTTTTTAAAGAAAAAATATATTGAAAATTATGTCTCATGCAAATGTTCAATATTGTTGTGTTGTGAGTGGTTTTCATATTATATGTATCATATATCTATAATCACTTATTTCAAGCCTACCTTAAGAAATAAACGAAGAGGTGTAGGGCCTTTCCATAATAAGGACTCCCACCAACTCCTCTCCTCGTAGCAATATTTCAAAAGTTAGCCCATAAATCAAACACACGCCCTTGTTTGTCTAGTTTGGAAACCCTTGGATGGATATGAAAGTGAACTCCTCCCAACCACTTCTTTAACCATCTATTGAATGCCTTTGATTGGTATGTGCAAATGATTTTGATTGATTCCTAGAGAGTTGTTGTTACTGTCAGTCTTTGAAGCCTTCCACTAGTGACCAAAAATGCTCTTACAAAGTGGTTGTAGGGTGTCAAGCTCAAATTTTTTCATTTCAGTGAGTTTTCAAGTAAAATTTGGTCACTAGCTATTAGGTCTAGGGTTTGTTTTCACTCCTTTCAAATTTGTCCAAATTTTGGTCCGTGTCACCATTCAGCTGAGTGTACCATCACTCAAAGGGTTGTCATCATCATTTCGGGTTCCAATGGATCATTTTACACCTTGTTCGTGCTTCAGTTGTGCCTAGGTAAGGTTCATTTCCCTTTCCTAGGGTTTTGAAGGTAATTTCTCTTGTATGGTCAATCATCATCAAAACTTGTATCCTGATGTTCATACACCTTCCCCTATCCTTAATATACCTTATTAAACAATTCCCATCACTGATATCCCTCAAATTCCTCATTTTCGCACAAAATCTAGTTTCTTGCTACAATTTGACAATTTTCTAGGCTAGGCCAATGTTTTTCCCTTTTAGACCCCTTACCCTCACTCAATATTTGAAATTACACTTCCCCCTACTTCCTAACATCGCTCACTAATTCCCAAAATTTTCTTAAGAATTTAAAAGCCCCTTATCCCTTTCATTTCAGTTCATTTCGACAAATCCCCTGTTCCACACATCGGGGTAGATTTTACTCAAATGATGTTTCCGAGCAAGAAAACATGCATTTGGAAAAACTAAGAGAGGTTTTTGTCCAAAACGGGACAAGGAAGAAAAAATTCCTTCATGTTTTACACATGTGTCATTTCTTTTAGAAAAATGTCAAAAATAAAGTTTCCTTAGGAGGGTTGTGGCACCTTTGTAGTGACATTGGGAAAATCAAGAATTATCTTAGCTTGGTTGGCCAAATGACTTGCTTGATGAGTCAAATGATAAGTAGACACAACTATATTTGTAATGAGCTATCATGTGCTCAATTTAGAGTTGAGGAAGACCTTCAAAAGTTGACAGCAATAGCACTCTACCTTTAGGTAGCCTCATTTTTCACATTTTGACCAGTCTTGGGAGATTTTCCCTTTGGTGCGGCAAATGAACTCGAAATTAAAAAATTCAAGTCGTGATGGAAATTAGACTCAATACTCTTTCCAACAAGCTATCCTTGACCAATTCTGACACTGGGAACGCCTCCAAAACTGGTCTATAGAAAGGCATTATGCCCCTATTCCTTAGTGCGATGCACCTGTCAACTAAGCTCAAAAACACATTTCATTACCTTTCCAAGCCTCCAAATTTGCAAAACACCTCTCTCCATGTAATTAAATCCTCCCATTTTCCCTATCAAGAGATTTTTTCATCTGTGATGGTGATGTGAGTGCTTAAAAAATAAAACCCTAGTTGCCTCAAAGTTGTGTTGTCAAAATTGCCTAGGGTTTTTGTTTTTATTGTTGTTTTCACTCCCTTGTAAGATTTTCCCACATCCCATGTCCCTACACTAAAATTTCCATAATTCCCTTCCCATTTCCTTTTCCCACTGACACTCACCTTACCCCCTGTCACCAAACCCTAAACCCTATACATATTTCCTACTATTTCTCAAACCTAATTCCCTTTTCCTAGATCGTATCTTTCCCTAAAAACCCTACAGCCACCATGAAAACCCCTTTTCACTCTTTTATTACCCTAATACACTCCATTTATCACATTTTCCCATATCCCACACCCCTAAAGTAACTAATTCCCTCATAAAACCCTAAATCCCTCACTAAACCCTAATCTCCCAAAACTATTCCCTTCTTTTCCTAATTTCATTTCCGAAGAGTAAAATCTCTTCATGCTCATCACTATTGTCCTATTTCTCCCTCTTTCATCATCATTTTTTCTACCATACCTTCATCTCATCATTTTCCTAAGACAAGCATTATGGAAAGAGATAGTGAATATGACTGTGAGGAAGAGACACTTAGTGATAGTTCTATGGAGAAACATAAGCAGCAAAGCAAAGGAAAAGATAAGATGCACGAGGATGATATAGATGACAAACAAGAAAGAGAACAAATAGTTGGAGGATAAGCAAAGCCTAATGGAGCTAGAAATGTTGAAACTGAAGAAGAAAAATGACAAAGAGGACCATGTCACTTTGACTTCCATTGAACAAGAGATAGAGAATGACAAGGAGTCTCAGTTCAAGAAGATGAATATGCACTTGGAGAATTTTCTTGAGAAAGCCAATAAGGAGAAAAGGATGTTGAAGCACATGGCTTTCATTATTTGGCAAGAAATAAGAATTGCAAAGCAAGAATAAGGAGCCTAAAAGCCAAGTTGAGGATAACTTTGAGGAGAAAGAAAGAGAAAGATAAGCTCAAGGTCTTGGGTAAAGATTTCTTGGCCCAACATAGTACTTAATGTAGGTCACGCATTCCACACTTTTGGAGAATTTTGAAATTTTGAAGGAAAAAACAGGTTTTTCTGCGTGGTGCGTGGCGCCACCTGATGCTCGCTTTTTCTAGGGACCTCCTCCGGAGGAAAAATTTAGATTTTTGGATTCCTCATGAAAAATCATGCATACCCAGAAATGGCTAGAAAATTTTGTCAAGTTTTTGGCTTCGAAAAGGGTCAAAAACACCTCAAAAATGCCCTCTCTGCCCTTTTTTGGCCACACAGGATGCAATGTTGGAAGAACTAACTTTTGGAGGGTAAAATGAACACCGAATTTAGAAATTGCACATGATCTAGAAAGTAGATAGATAGACCTTTTCGACAACCCCACTTGGAGAAAATCTGGTCTGCGAGAAGGCCTCCAAAATCAGCTTCAAAAAGGCGCTACATACAGGGAAAGTGGTGCAGCGCACAAGATGGAAAATTGTTATTTTTGCCCAAAAACTTTGTTTTTCGCCTAGTTTTTTTCTCTGTTTGACTTTTTTCTCTCTCATGGTCAAAATCATTATGTAAATTGATGTAACTTGATGGAAGTTGATGTAAAAATGATACAAAATTACTCATGGAGGTATATACATCATGAATAGGTGGTTTTCAACTAAGTGAATCAGTTTCCTAGATTTTAGAGGCAAGTTGTTCCACTGCCTACTTTTTAGTTCTTAGTTTAGATCTTGTTGAAAAAACTCCTAAACTCACGAATTCAACCCCTAAAGGCTAGCATGAGTTGTTTATTTCCTATATATAGTACTTTTTCAGTCATTTGTAAAGGTTGGACTATTGTGAATGCTTTGAGCATTTATTGTACATTCATCTCTCCAGTTTAGCAAAGGAATAGACCAGGGTTTGCTGTGTTTTGTGGGATTTTTGTGGCAAGGTGATTTAGTATTGCTTTTCCTTTTGTGATTAAATTTATCATGCATTTATGTGTGCCATTATCTCTCTCTTTTGAGCTTAACTAAATTAATCAAGTATAAAGGTGGAAATCATTGATGTTGCAATGCTCTACCTTAGGGTTTGTTTAGTTTTACATGTTTTCTACTATTTGCAGAGGACTCATGACACATTCATGCCCTCTCCAACTCCTCACTAGTCTGAAAAATCTCCATTACACCTATTATAAAGTACTAAAGCATTTTCTTCCCTCTCCCCACAGAAACATCTGCAAGACTGAGTTCATTCCCTCGACCCAAAAATGCCTTTGACATTTGATCCAGCAAACCAGCATAAAATTCAATCAAACTCCTTTGAGCATATAACTAACCTAAAATTAGTCTTTATATCAGCCATCTCAAGCCTCATTTGCTATATTTTCTTGAGATTGGCAAGGAGAGAGCCCTCTCTTGACCTGGTAGGGCTAGCTACAAGGTTAAGTGTGGTTTGATGTTACCCTAGACCTGCATTTCTCAGCCTGTGGTAGATTTAGGCCCTAACATATTGGTGACCATACTGGGGAAGAACAACTTTGTTTTCTTTATGAACTACATATGGAGCTTGAAGTTAGCCAGGTAGCCTTCGAACTGCTCTTTCTTTGCAAGTGCATAAGTAGATGAATGTTGCTTCAGTCGATCTCTGGTTTAGTTTATGAACTAAACATCTAACTTACACATTTTACGTTCCCTAGTAAAATGTATCAAGTTTAAATATGATTATTGATGGTGAATAATGATCAGACATAGCAAGGCTAAAATCATTCACTCGGCGACTCCAAAACATTTTCAAGATCAGATCCAAAGACTCCACTAGAGGATGAACCTAACTAGCAAAAAACTGAAAGGACAATATGGAAAGCTTAGGTATTCAAGTTGGAATTTCATCCAAGACATTATGTTCTTTGTTATAAATTATTTTTTTTCTTTTCCCGAGAATGTCAAGAAGTATTTGCAAAGTATATTGTATTTGAGAAAATATCCAAGACCTGCAGTTGATTCTTTCCCTTTGAAGATTGTAAATACCAAAGATTTCCCTGCCTTTGAGCTTGATCAAGACCCTGTTTCTGAAGCTTGTGATGACTGTCTTCAAACTGATGAGCCTCAAGAGACCAAGACTGATTCTACACCTTCTGTACATACCCCTATACCTTGTATAATTCCAAATCGATACAAGCCTCTAATTTTACCTCCTATATCCCATGCTTTCCCTAAAAATTATAACCTATGTCTAACAAGATTTGATGGTGAATGTGTCAACATCACTGCTGAGAGACATGTATTGAATTTGGAGTCTTTGAAGATGTTAGTATTAGGTTTTTTGCTCCTTCTTTGCAAGGAAAAGTCGAGAGTTGGTTCAAAACCCTGCCTGATGTGAGCATCTCAGGTTTCTAGAAGTTCATTAAAGTGTTTCTCAACAAGTGGGTGGTTAGACAAAACCATTTCTTGATTATAGAACAGTATAACCAGTTGAAAAGACTGCCAAGGGAGACAATACAATAGTCTTCAGCCAGATTTAACCAATTTTATTTTTCAATGTCAGTTAATATAAGACCTCATCCTATATCCACTCTCTTGCACTACCCGGGTGCCTTTGATCCGAAAATGGAGTTTCAGCTCAGGGAAAGGAACCTTGCAACACTTGAGGAGATGCAGAATACTGCAGTAGATGTAGAGGCTAATTTGTTGATCAGAAGGGAAAAGTTCAAGGAATAAGAGGTGAAGAACATATTTCCAGAGGAATCAACTTCTTTAGAGGTAAAGCTTGACATTTTGGTAAGTGCAGTGGAAGAGATGATGCAAAAGATCACCGCAGGGAATGATTATGATGTTCAAGCCCATGGCTCGCTGATTGAAGAAGAACAAGTTGTTGATCCAAAACATTTTGTTTCGTATCGCAGTTGTCATAGATCTGGTAATGATTGTTTTATAGATCATCTTGAAGAAGAAAGAGTTGTTGATATGACATGCATAATTGATGATGTGTTTTATACTGATGATTTTCCTCAGTTTGATCAGTATGATGATGATGATTATGTTCTCCAAACAGAAGCTAATCTTGTAGACAAATCAGCAGCTAGTTTGTGGCAGGAGGAAGCTCACTTTCAGTAGCTCGAATATAGTGATCAACTGATTTATATCAGCTATGGAGGTGAGGAGGAAAGTGAAGCAAATTTGAGGTAAGTGAAGGATATTTTCCTTTTTGTTTTGCTTCATTTTAGTTCATTAGAACCAACTTGCATGCAATCAAAAATCAACCATCGATAAGTTTCAATCTTGACCATCTTGAGGGTAATGAAAACCTTGTTCAAGACTTCTCATATCCAGATTTGTAGCCCCAGAATGCCATTGATTATCAAGTTGAAAATGAAGATTTGGAAGCCGAACCATATGATCAAATGATGCAAGATGATTCCGTACCATTCTATTTTGAATCGTTTCAGTTTTTGAAGGGAAATTTGCATAGTACATCTTCAATAAAGGATGAGAAACCTGTAGAATACCGTGTAATCTCAACAGAACCAATAGAAAATAGGTTGCAACAGTATTTTCAAGTTTTTCATGATCCAATAGCTAATGTGTTGGATAATGTCTGCAGTCAAAGTCCTTCTCCATTAGCTACCTATGAGATTGAAACATAAACTGATACAAACTTGATCTGGTAGTCGGTTTCTTTGTCATTTTTAGTAGGAGTCTTGTCACGAAGCTCAGATGAAAGTTTGCATTCATGGTACAAGCAGAAGAAAAGTAATCCATTGGATGAGCTAAGTCCTAGTGTGCATGAAGTTCAAGGTCCTTATGCGGTGTTTTTGGATTCAGATAAAGAATCCATATTATTCAATGGATCTGTTTACAAGTTTTCATGGGAGTTGCCTTTCAGTAGTTCTCTCTTGTTATTCAAAAGCAAGCACTTGTGGAGAATTCAAACAACAACTAGAATATATACGTGGTTGCATTGGTTCTTTCATTTCACTTGATCAGTTGATGAATGGAACAACTAGAGTAGGTTTTATTGAATAAGCTCCATTTTGAACATATTTTCCAGTTTGTCAACTGTGTTTTAGTATTGAGTCAGTTTCAAGTCAGTTTGTGTCGTCAAGTCATCAGTCTTCAGTCATGCATTTCAATTTTAGTTTTTGATTCCATGCCCAATGGATAAGGCACTGGTCTGCTCTCCCAAAGATGTATCGTTCTTGGCACCTCCAATGAGCTACCATCCCCACTAGAGCCAATGCAAGTGTCAGTATTTGAAGCCTTCCACCAGTGATTAAACATTCTCTTACAAAGTGGTCTTAGGGTGTCAAGGTCAAATTTTGTCATTTCAGTGAGTTTTCAAGTAAAATTTGGTCACTAAGTATTAGGTCTAGGGTTTGTTTTTGCTCCTTTCAAAGTTGTCCAAATAACGGTCCATGTCACCATTTAGCTCAGTGTACCATCATTCAAAGGGTTGTCATCATCATTTCAGGTTCCAATGGGTCATTTTACACCTTGTTCGTGCTTCACTTATGCCTAGGTAAGGTTCATTTCCCTCTCTTTGGGTTTGGAAGGTAACTTCTCTTGGATGGTCAGTAATCATCAAAACTTGTATGCTGATGTTCATACACCTTCCCCTATCCTTAATGTACATTATTAATGTTGGCATTATGATGCATATTTTGTAGTTGATGGCAACCCACTCGTAGAAGAACAACTCTCTATAACTAGATAAATCTACAAAAGAGATATTAGATGTGACATGGGATCAGTTCAGATGTAATGAACATTGACAATTCATTAAGATGACAGTTCTCAGTGTGGCAAGTTAGCTTTGCCATCAAGTCCAAAGGGGGAGATTTTTGGCATTATGATGCAGGTGTTTTACTTGATGCCAACTCACATAGACAATAGATCATAGTGCAGTAGGTTAGTAGCAAGAATTGTTGATCATACTACAAAGATGAAGAAAAAAAGTATATACATAGGTTTTCTATATACAAAGGAACGTATACATGCAGGATGGCTGATTAGAAGTCGCGTATGCATATGCATGCACATTCATGCATGAAAAAGCGTGTACATGTGAAAAGCTTATGTTTGGTCCATGGTATTTAGTTCGAGATATTTGAACCTATGGTTTTGGTCCTTAGTATTGCATCTAAATGTTGAACCCTGCTATTGGGTCCCTAGTATTGACTATTTATGGTTTTGGACAATGGTTTGAGTAAGGCCTAAGACTATAAAAGGAAAAGAAGATCATTAGGCAAGTGGATTGAAAAAGAAATTGAATATCTTATGAAGTGTAAGATCTAGTATGCTAGTTATGGGTATGTGATGCTTAGCTTGATCTGAATCAAGGATGCACCTATGCCGTTGATGATGAATGATGGATTAGGATCATGAGGCTTGGAATGTATTATCATCATGAGGTTTGATCATGGATAGAATAGATCTGAATTATTGACACATGTTTAATGTATGAATGTTATGATGACTGATGTCTGGAAAAGTTGCAAAGTTATGAGTAAATAGTTGCAGATCTATATGCGGGTTGGCTATGGTGAAAGCACATATGTACGCAGGTTTGGTTTGTCATAGTAGCGTATATATCATGAGATATGATGTTTGAAGTTACAGGTGGTTCTAGTCGTTGATGAGTTCTGATGACTGTTTACTGGTGTCAGTATACTGAATATTGAGATTGGTTGATTATGTTTAGCTTCAGTATTGATGGATGAGATCTATAATTGATCAGGATCATAATGACTATCTTTAGGTGATCTGATGGACTAGATCTGTTTTCTAACATATGAATTATCCTTGTATATGTAATTATCTAAGTATGTATGAAGTCATGAAGTGCAGTGAAGTTATGAATAAGTAATTAATGACATATACACTGGTTTGCTTTGGTGAAATTGCGTATACACACTGGTTCGGCACTTCCAAGTAGCGTATGCACTCTGATACATGATTTTGATGATATAGTTGGTTTTGAATATTGTTTCAGAGTTCAGTGTTCTGCTCTATGTTCTGTTGACTGCATTTTGTTGACAGGGTTTCAGTGATTTAGTATTGGGTGATTCAGAGATTGATGATGCTAGTGTTGATTGATTGTGTGCTTCAATGATATTAATGGGTCCAGTATGAAAATTGGATGAAATGTGGCCTTTTAGATTATGTGTTGTGCTTCCAGAGTATCCAGTCTGAAAATGTATGAAATGTGGTCCCTGGAGGAAGTAGGAAGATTGTAGTCTACAGTAGGCCAGCACCTACTTACTGGTAAACGTATCAGCCAACACAAGAGCCAGGGGGTTTGAGCTCCCTTCCAGTAGCAGCTGGAAAGCGAGTAAAGGTTGGAGCATTTTGGTAGGCCAACACCTACGTTCTAGTAAATGAATCAGCTAGTACGAGAGCTAAGGGGCTTGTAGCTCCCTTCCAGGAGAAACTAGAAAACGAGAGAAGGTTGTAGCCTTCTGTAGGTGGCAACCTATGTGCTGGTATAAGGTTGCACTAGTACAATGTGAAAAGAAGTTTATAATTAAAGAAACATAGAGATGAATTGCAGCAGGTGGTTTTCACCCACATTGGGTTTCCACCTTATATCATGGTGTTCATGTGTGCTCTTTATGTGTGATGATCTGTCCTGTTTTACTGCTCCTGTTTACTATTAATATGGTTAATAATGTTTTTATGCACTCATTGAAGATCAACTAACTAAATCATAAGTTTACTGGATATACGCTATTTGCATTATACACAGTTGCATATATACGCAGGTATCCTTAACCGAAGTAGCGTATATGAATCTGAGTACGAAAATGAAAAAGTTTTATTGATTTGATAATACTGATTCACCCCCCCTCTCAATATTATTTCCAACAATTGGTATTAGAGCCGGTCCTTTGGTAGAAGCTTGATCGCTTGAAGGAGATCCATGGAGAAATGGGAAAGAAGTATAAGAAGAAAGTGCCTAAGAAGAAGAAGACATCTCAGAAGAAATATGACAGTGGGAGAATCGATTGGAGAATATGTGGAAGAAGCACTTCAGATTCATAATCACTTCAGAATGAAGATGAACTATCATGTATGAATGTGTTATCCTCTGGTGATATAGTTATCTATCCATTTGAAGATGATGAAAGTGATAGCGAAACAATTGAAATTGCTCTTATGGGTGAGCAAGAAAGATATCAAATAGAGGTAGAATTTAAAAGGCTTACAAACAAAACTAGAGATCAACAAGATCTTTTGAACAAAAGGGAATGTGCATTCAAAGAAGAAGCTACCAAACTAAAAGCTCAACTAGAGGAAGGAAACAAGGTAAGGAAGTTATTCAAGGACAAGGAAGATCAATGTCAAAAGTTGCAGGATGGAGTGACATCATTAAGAAATGAAGTCAATGAAAGGAGAACAACAATCAAGAAACTCAGAGATAGATCCAGTTACTATGAAAGTCTTGAAGCTACAATCCTCTCGCTAAAAGAAGAACTTGAAGAATAAAATAAGCAGAATAAAGAACTACTCCAAGCTCTTGAAAACCAAGAAAACAAAGTTCTTGAACTAAGACATCAGTTGGAAGAAGGAAGAAAAGCTGAAAAAAACATGAAGAAGCGGTATCTTGAAAAGGAAGAGAAACATCAGGTTGAGGTAAATATTCTAAAAGAAAAATTAGAAGAAAGTGATAAGCTCTTACGATTTCGAGATAGTACTAAGATCTTGGATGATATTCTTAGTAGTCAAAGGTGTCCTACTATCAAAAATGGTCTTGGTTTTAATGAATCTGTTAAAGGAGAATCTAGTTCACAAAGTAAAACAAGAGACTCTAATGCAAAATCTGAAATGCTCAACAAGGAGATGAGAGGTCATCCCCATCAATACCCAAGGAAATAAATTCTTCAAAGAAAATATTTTACTCCTTCGATGAATAATGTTGAATGTTTTGTATGTCATAATCTTGGACATGTTGCAGCCAGATGCAGAAGAAGAATGGTTCAAGACCATCACACAGAAAGATCATCACAATCTAGGTACTTTAAGGGATATTGCTTTGCTTGCAATATGTTTGGTCACAGAGCTGTTGATTGTTATAGAAGGAATATGAATCATGTAAGATGTTATGCATGTAACAATCTTGGACATACAACAAAGGAATGCAGGAACAAAGTATGGACACCATACCAAAAGGAGAAAACATCATCACACTTGAAGATATGGAAGAGGAAAGAAGTACAGTCAGAAAGATGTGGCACAGCACAATATATAGACATAACAAACTCAGAAGGAGCTGGAAGTGTAAAACTTCAGTGTCCTAAATCTCATACGCAAGTTTCATAAAGGGAAGTCATGTATATACGCGAGTTGTCTATGACATAGTCACATATATGATTGTTTGAGGAAAGGCAATAGAGACAGGCTCAGGAAAAAGGGTCCGATATGATTCAGTCCATAATTTACTCTGTCTTGAAAATGGTTACAATCTGCTGATGATGTGTGTCTTGATACTTGTAAGATGTTTAGAAATGTTTTTATCTTAACTTGTGGATGATGATGCCTTGATACTTCTTGCTGATATATGCATGATCAGATCTGACAGAAAACAAGATGGCACAAGTTCAGGGGGAGCATATGCTTCTAATAATGCATTTTTGACATTATGGACAGTATTCCTTGGTGATGATGCTTATATAGCTAAATAATATATCTTCCTATGATATGCTTATATCTCATCTGATTCTTGGGGTTACATAGTTGATGTTCAGATCAGATTTGTGGTTGATTCTCTGATGATGCATATGTGGTGCTTACATGGTGATCTTCATAAGGATAAGGAGAACTACAAAGCTTGAATATACAATTTTATTTCTTAATGATGATTCTCTGATATGCTGCTGTCGACATATAATACAATTATGATACAGGATTCCTATAGTTCTTGGAACTCACATGGATAGGATTGTTGCTATTGATGAGATCAAAAAATCTTGACAAAGGATTTTGAGCTCAAGATACATAGTGTTGGATACATGAATGATTACTCAAAGCTGCATTGTTGGAGACATGATGATGATAAGTTCTTACCTATATGATGATAGGTTGATACTTACATATGTTGATTGATGCAGATGTTCCCAAGTGATGATACTTGGATCATGAGGAGATGGCTATGGTGTTCAAAAGGATGACTTGATATCTATATGCAGACATATCTTGTCATAGGTTGATGCTATCTACACTAATGGACATATACAGGTTGGTGGTCTAGAAGCTATTGACAGATGCTTATGGAGATGATCATACACTATGTATGATAGTTGTTGATGACTATCATGGTTTTATTTAGATGTTTGGTCTTTGTTATAAATGTCATATCAAGACTCATGATGTAATAGTTTTGTCTCTATCTATTAGTCATTTGGTCATTTGTACCCCCCTCTATGCATGGGAAAGATGATGTAATATTTAAGTCATATTTGGTGTATCCCCACTTGGTTGGGTGGATGAGTCAATATTTGTATATCCCCACTTGGTTGGGAGATGGACGTATGTATGAGTCTTTGGTGATAGGAAGGTCACTTATGATGTATAGAGTCATGTAGTTTCTTGTACAACATCTTTTTGCGGACTTGCTTACAGTCAGGGGGAGCATGAACAACACACTTCAGTAGAGCAGATATTTCAGCATGTACTCAAAGGGAGCATGGACAAATTGGTACACCTTGGAATATACAAAGGGCGAGCTCAATCAAATATTTCAGCAAGCAATCAGGGGGAGTATGGACATCAGAATCTTGATTAAGGAAATATAATATCTTGGTCCACCCTTTGCCCTTGATGTCAAAGGGGGGGAGTGATTTGGTGTTGTTGACATCAAGTCCAAAGGGGGAGATTTTTGGCATTATGATGCATATGTTGTACTTGATGGCAACCCACTCGTAGAAGAACAACTCTCTCTAACTAGATGAATCGACAGAAGAGATATCAGATGTGACATGGGATCAGTTCAGATGTAATGAACAATGACAATTCATTAAGATGATAGTTCTTAGTTTGGCAAGTTAGCTTTGCCATCAACTCCAAAGGGGGAGATTGTTGGCATTATGATGCAGGTGTTGTACTTGTTGGCAACTCACATAAATGACAGATCATAGTGTAGCAGGTTAGTAGCAAGAATTGTTGATAAAACTACAAAGATGAAGAAAGAAAAGTATATATGCAGGTTTGCTATATACAAAGGCACGTGTACATGCAAGATGGCTGATCAGAAGTCGCGTATGCATATGCATGCACATTCATGCATGAAAAAGCATGTACATGTGAAAAGCTTATGTTTGGTCCATGGTATTTAGTACGAGATATTTGAACCTATGGTTTTGCTCCTTGGTATTGCATCTAAATGTTGAACACTAGTATTGGGTCCCTAGTATTGACTATTTATGGTTTTGGACCATGGTTTGAGTAAGGCCTAAGACTATAAAAGGAAAATAAGATAATTAGGCAAGTGGATTGAAAAAGAAATTGAATATCTTATGAAGTGTAAGATCTAGTACGCTGGTTATGGGTATGTGATGTTTAGCTTGATCTAAATCAAGGATGCACCTATGCCGTTGATGATGAATGATGGATCGGGATCATGAGGCTTGGAATGTATTATCATCATGAGGTTTGATCTTTGATAGGCTAGATCTGAATTATTGATGCATGTTTAATGTATGAATGTTATGATGACTGATGTATGGAACAGCTGCAAAGTTCTGAGTAAATAGTTGCAGATCTATACGCGGGTTGGCTGTAGTGAAAGCATGTATGTACATAGGTTTGGTTCGTCATAGTAGAGTTTATATGATTAGATATGACGTTTGAAGTTACAGGTGGTTCTGGTTTTTGATAAGTTCTGATGATTGTTTACTGGTGTTAGTATACTGCATATTCATATTGGTTGATTATGTTTAGCTTCAGTATTGATGGATGAGATCTATAATTGATCAGAATCATAATGACTTATCTTTATGTGATGTGATGGAATAGATTTGTTTGCTAACATATGAATTATCCTTGTATATGTAATGATCTAAGTATGTCTGAATTCAAGAAGTGCAGCGAAGTTATGAATAAGTAATTAATGCCATATACGTTGGTTCGCTTCGGTGAATTTGCCTATACACACTGGTTTGACACTTCCAAGTAGCGTATGCACTATGAAACATGATTTTGATGATACAGTTTGTTTTGAATATTGTTGAAGAGTTCAGTGTTCTGCTCTATGTTCTGTTGACTGCATTTTGTTGACAGGGTTTCAGTGATACAATATTGGGTGATTCAGATATTGATGATGCTAGTGTTGATTGATTGTGTGCTTCAATGATATTAATGGGTCTAGTATGAAAATTGGATGAAACGTGGCCATTCAGATTATGTGTCGTGCTTTAGGAGTATCTAGTCTGAAAATGTATGAAATGTGGTCCCTGGAGGAAGTAAGAAGAATGTAGTCTACAATGGGCTAGCACCTACGTACTGGTAAACATATCAACCAACACAAGAGCCAGGGGGTTGGAGCTCCCTTCCAGTAGTAGATGGAAATCGAGTAAAGGTTGGAGCATTTCAGTAGGCAAGCATCTACGTTCTAGTAAATGGATCAGCTAGTACAAGAGCTAAGGGGGTTGTAGCTCCCTTCCAGGAGAAACTAGAAAACGAGAGAAGGTTGTAGCATTATGTAGGTGGCAGCCTGTGTGCTGGTATAAGACTGCATCAGTACATTGTAAAAACAAGTTTCTAATTAAAGAAAGATAGAGACGAATTGCAGCAGGTGGTTTTCACCCACATTGGGTCTCCACCTTATATCATGGTGTTCATGTGTGCTCTTTATGTGTGATGATCTATTCCGTTTTACTGCTCCTGTTTACTGTTAATATGGTAAATAATATTCTGATGCCCTCATTGAAGATCAACCAACTGAATTATAAGTTTACTGGATATATGCTAGTTGCATTATACATAGTTGCGTATATACGCGGGTATCCTTAACTGAAGTAGCGTATATGAATCTGAGTATGAAAATGAAAAAGTTTTATTGATTTGATAATACTGATTCACCCCCCCCAGTATTATTTCCAATAATTAAACACTTCCCATCACTGATATCCCTCAAATTCCTCATTTTTTTCACAAACCCTAGTTTCTTGCTACAATTTGACAATTTTCTAGGCTAGGCCAATGTTTTTCCCTTTTTGGATCACTTACCCTCACTCAATATTTGAAATTACACTTTTCCCTACTTCCTAACATCCCTTCCTACTTCCCAAAATTTTCTCAAGAATTTAAAAGCCCCTTTTCCCTTTCATTTCACTTCATTTCAACAAATCCCCTATTCCACACATCGGGGTAGGTTTTACTGAAATGATGTTTTTGAGCAAGAAAACATGCATTTGGAAGACTTGAGAGAGGTTTTCTTCCAAAATAGGTCAAGCAAGAAAAACCTCCTTCATGTTTTACACAGGTGTCATGGTTTTAGAGAAATGTCGAAAATAAAGTTACCTTACAAGGGTTGTTGCACCTCTGGAGTGACCATGGGAAAATCGAGATTTGTCCTAGCTTGGTTGGAAAAATGACTTCCTTGATGAGCCAAATGATAACTAGACACATATATATTTCCAATGAGCTATCATGAACTCAATCTTGAGTTGAGGAAGACCTACAAAAGTTGACTGCAACAACGCTCTACCTTTAGGCAGTCTCATTTTGCACATTTTGACCAGTCTTGGGAGATTTGACTTTTGACAAGGAAAATGAACTCCAAATTGAAAAATTCAAGTTGTGTTATCAAGTAGACTCAATAATACGTCTAACGAGCTATCCCTTGCCGAATTGTGACACCAGGAAGGCCTATAAAACTGGTCTGCCAAAAGGTGCTACGCATTTGTTCCTTGGCACGACGCACCTATCAACTAAGCTCAAAAACTCATTTCATTAACATTGCAAGCCTCCAAAGTTGAAAAAAACCTCTCTCCAAGTAATTAAATCCTCCCATTCACCCTATCAGGAGATTTTGTCATCCGTGATGGTGATGTGGGTGCCTAGAAAATAAAACCCTAGTTGCCTCAAAGTTGTGTTGTCAAAAATGCCCAGGGTTTTTGTTTTTCTTGTTGTTTTCACTCCCTTGTTTGATTTTCCCACATCCGATTCCCCTGCACTAAAATTTCCCTAATTCCCTTCCCCTTTCCCTCTCCCACTGAGACTCACCTTACCCCCTATCACCAAACCCTAAACCCTATACATATTTCCTACTATTTCCCAAACCCTAATTCCCTTTTCCTAGACCCTATCTTTCCCTAAAAACCCTAAATCCATCATCAAAACCCATTTTCACTCTTTTATTACCCTAATACACTCCATTTATCCTATTTTCCCATATCCCACTCCCCTAAAGTAACTAATTCCCTCATAAAGCCCTAAATCCCTCACTAAACCGTAATCTCCCAAAATTATTCCCTTCTTTCCCTAATTTCATTTTCCAAGAGTAAAATCTCTTCATACTCGTCACCATTGTCCTCTTTCTCCCTCTTTTATCATCATTTTTTCCAGCATACCTTCATCTCATCATTTTCCTAAGACAAGCATTATGGAAAGAGACAGTGAATATGACTATGAGGAAGAGCCTTGAGTGATAGTTCTATGGAGAAACAGAAGCAGCAAAGAAAAGGCAAAGAGAATATGCATGAGGATGATACAGATGACAAACAAGAAAGAGAACAAAAAGTTGTAGGATAAGCAAAGCCTAATGGAGCTGAAATGTTGAAACTGGAGAAGCAAAATGACAAAGAGGACGATGTCACTTTGACTTCCATTGAACAAGAGATAGACAATGACAAGGAGTCTTGGTTGGAGAAGATGAATATGCACTTGGAGAAGTTGCTTGAGAAATCCAATAAGGAGAAAATTATTTTGAGGCGCATGGCTTTCATTATTTGGCAAGAAACAAGATTTGCAAAGCTAGAATAAGGAGCTTAAAAGCTAAGTTGAGGAAAAATTTGAGGAGCAAGAAAGAGAAAGATAAGCTCAAGATCTTGGTTGAAGCTTCCTTGGCCCAACATAGTACTTAATGTAGGTCACGCATTCCAAATTTCAAGAAATTTGGCACGCTTTTTGAAAAATTTGAAATTTTGAAGGAAAAAGCAAGTTTTTCTGCCTAGTGCATAGTGCTACCCGACGCTCGTTTTTGCTAGGGACCTCCTTTAGAGGAAAACTTTACATTTTTGGGTTCCTGGTGAAGAATCATGCATGCCGAGAAATAGCTAGAAAAATTTGTCAAGTTTTGAGCCCCCAAAAGGGTCAAAAACACCTCAAAAATGCCCTCTCTACCTGTTTTTGGCCACAAAGGAAGCAGTGTTGGGAGAACTAACTTTTGGAGGGGCAAATGGACACCCAATTTAGAAATTCCACATGTCCTGGAAAGTAGATAGAGAGGCCTTTCGAACAAACCAAATTGGAGAAAATTTGGTGCATGGGAGGGCCTCCAAAATGAGCTTCAAAAAGGTGCTACACACAGGGAAAATGGCACGGTGCACAGGATGGAAAATTGCTAGTTTTGCCCAAAAACTCTGTTTTTCGCCTAGTTTTTTTTTTTTTCAATTTGATTTTTTTCTCTCTCATGGTCAAACTCATGATGTAAATTGATGTAACTTGATGGAATTTAATGTAAGAATGATAAAAATTCACTCATGGAGGTAGATACATCATGAATATATGGTTTTCAACTGAATGAATCAGCTTCCTTGATTTTAGAGGCAAGTTGTTCCACTGCCTACTTTTTAGTTCTTAGTTTAGATCTTGTTGAAACAGCTCCTAAACTCATTAATTTAACCCCTAAAGGATAGAATGAGTTGTTTTTTGCCTATGTATAGTACCCTTTTAGTCATGTGTAAAGGTTGGACTCTTGTGAATGCTTTGAGCATTATTGTACATTCATCTCTGCAGTTTGGAAAAGGAATAGACTAGGGTTTGCAGCATTTTGTGGGATTCTTGTGGCAAGGTGATTTAGTATTGTTTTTCCCTCTATGATTCAAGTTATCATGTTTTTATGTGTACCATTATCTCTCTCTTTTCAACTTAACTAAATGAATCAAGTATAAAGGTGGAAATCATTGGTGTTGCAGTGCTCTACCTCAGGGTTTGTTTAGTTTTACATCTTTTCTATTGTTTACAGAGGACTCATAACACATTCATGCCCTCTCCAACTCCTTACCAATCTCAAGACTCTCCATTACACCTAACCTAAAGTACTAAAGTATTTTCCTACCTTGCCCCACAGAAACCTCTGCAAGACTGAGTTCATTCCCCAGACCCAAAACTGCCTTTCACATTTGATCCAACAAACCAAAATAAATTCAATCAAACTCCTCTAAGCATATACCTAGCCTAAAATTAATCTTTATATCAGTCATCTAAAGAATCATTTGCTATATTTTCTTGATATTGGCAAGGAGAGAGCCCTCTCCTGACCTGGTAGGGCTAGCTACCAGTTTAAGCATGGTTTGATGTTACCCTAGACCTGCCTTTTTCAGCCTGAGGTAGATTTAGGCCCTAATAGGTGTGAAATCTAATTTTGCATTGACATAATAAAAACACCAAACTTAACCTGTGGTAGCCAAAATTTCAGCATTACAACTCTCTCATCCAATATTAAATACTTCACTAATCAGTCAAGGGGTAATATCCTTAACAATATATTAAATACTAGAAGCATTCATATTAATTGAAAAAACAGGAATATTATTTAATATTAAGTTATAATGCAGGTAGCTACTAAGTTGACATATGAGACCACCTTGTTTGTGAGACAAGGGATGCCCTCCATTCGATGCTTTATCTATTTAATCTATGGATGTGTACATACCTTAATTTCCATGGAATGCTTAATTTTGTATAGAAGCAAGGGAAAACTTGAATGGTTGGTCGCAACAAACATGTATGGTCAATTATGATTATCATAGGTATATTAGTTTGGTTTTCCCAATCCAGAACTTGCAGACTTTGTTACTACTATTAAAGGCATGTCATGATGGTTTACTGGTGTAACATCATGTAAATTTAATTGTGTCTATTAAAGGCATGTTAGTTCAATGACAAAACCAATGGTTTTTCAACTTGGTCAACTTAGTGAGCTATGTGCTAATGATCTCAATGAACAACATATAAGGTCAATTAGCTTAGCCATTGACATGCACATTCCATTGTCACTATTAGTGACATGTTAGGTTGGATATTAATATGTATTTTTGATTAACATTATCTAGGAGATTAACCGAATCAACATGCATGTTTGACTACAATTGTTGGAGATATGTTAGATAGGTCAACCCCATCAACAACATTTATGTTCAATTGCACATGTTAGAGGCATGACACAATGGTAAATTGATTGGTAACATGTAAATTTTGGTTATCACTATTAAAGTTGTGTTAGGTTGGTTAACTTGTTCAATGACTTGTATGTTTGGTTACAATTATTAAAGCCTCACTTGATTGTTTAATGCAATAAATGGGGTGTAAGTATAGTTACCATTGTCGAAGGCATGTTTTGTTGTTTAAATTAGTTAACATCATATACATTCAACTATGATTGTTAGAGCCATCCAAGGCTATTAAACCCATTTAAAGTAGTGCATAACATCGATGGGGGCTTGCTTATTGCATTGTGTGTGAGTATAATGTGCTATTTTTTTTGTAAGTCCAAGATTTTTCATTTTTCATTAATAAAAAAGAATGTACAAGGGCATAAAAATGCACGACTGATAATTATTTATATATTTAATGTAATATGCCTTTCATTAAGAAGAGGAAACAAACTTTGGGGGATAGGGGAAATGGAATTATCTAGGGGAAACGTTGATCTCATCTATCTCATATTCACTCTCCCTTCCCGATCATTAGCAGCCCTCTCACTTTTTTCTTTATCCACCAACAACAATAATAGACTTTTTGTTAAGAAGTAGCAATGGATGACTCGGGACGAGGGTTAGAGCTCATATGTCTATCTTGGGTTTCTCCTTGGCATTTCTGAGCTAACATATCTTGCTTTAAATTCTTCTTAAACATCCGAACAATATCCTTTCCCATCTCTTGTTCATGTCACAATAGCTTGTGAGCACAATATTCATCATAAATTTCATTTGAAGATTCATGTAGCCATTTTGCACTGAGGCCTATTCCTAGGGGGGAGATTGGGAGGATCTACATTTGTCAACAGACCTTTTTATTGTTGTCCCAT
>APFE031208361.1:8018-19597 GCA_000404065.3 Pinus taeda
TATTAGAAAAGGTTGAATATATTTTTATAGTATTTTAGACTAAACTACCCATTAGCATATGAATTAGTTTATCTATACATAATTTCTTAGATATTTGATAATTAGAATTTGAACCAGTATAAGTAATAATATATGTACCTAATTACATGGGTATTTTAAATAGTATTATTGGAATAATAAATTAATAAATAAATATAGATTATTTAATAAATATGAATTATTATATATTAAATTGTATCTTGATAGATTATATAATTTATTAATTTACTTTCAAACGAACCATTAGATTTGAAATGATAAATAAAAACTATTATTAAATAAATATATGGATGTACCAATAATATTATTTTATTTTGAATTAGTTCGTTTTATGTATATATATACATTTATTAATAAACAATTACATTTAGTTAAATAAACAAATGAATTTCTAGCTAGTAAGAGTACTTTAATTATATATTTTACCTAATTTAACAATTTTCTAAGAATTATAATAATTAAAAATATAGCAAGAATATTATTTATTTGACTGGGGTCATAAGGTCAGAATTAGCCGTTGTCAATATAGCCGTTGGAGTCTCTGCCCAAACTATTTAACAAGCTAAGCTGGATCGGTTCTTCAACTTGTCCTGACGATGAATCACACTGGTTGGTTCGAAACACGTCGACAAATGATTTTTTATGTGATTTCGCCAAAAATTCTCTAAAAATATTATGGATCACAGAAGTCTAAATTCCTTAAAAAACCCACTATCTGTATTATCATATAAGGTGGAAATACATAGGAATTATACAAAGCCTTATCTCTCACAACTAGCCAGCTCTCAGTACAATCCTCACAGATGCTCACGAGAAAACTTGGCTTCTCACAAGCCTTCCTCTTTTCCCTCCAAGCTCCTATTTCCTTGCGTTGTTCCTAGTGGATGATCTTCCTTCAACCAAGTGGAACACTACTCTCACACACTGTCAGAACTATGCAATCCTCAAGGAATGATCCCTTACTGCACGCATGAGTTTTCTTGATAAGAAAACACATGCAACTGATAGTACACTGTCCTTGTCTTTAATCTCAACTGGGTCTTTCTCAAAATAGACATGCATGAGTTACTAATGAGTGAATCTTCAGTTAACTGGAGTACACTAGTTGAGTGCATGCATGCATCAACTGACTCATAACTCACCATTAATTCCTCAAATAGTTTGGAACTAATTTAACTGGACTTAAATCAGTAAACTAAGTTAATTAATTACAACTCAAATATAACTCAATCTTATCTCCTTAATTTAAGGGATAACTGTTGCATGACTTCAGAAAAAATTATAACTTGAATTTCTCCAACTAATTAATTCAAAATGAATTAATTAATTATTTCCAAGTAGCTGGTAAGACTAAATTCGATTTTAATTCCAAATTTTAATTCAAGGACAAATTAAAATTGGAATATTCTTGTTGCCATATGTTAAGTTATGGTATGTTTTATGCTTATAACAGTTTACTTCTTTTCCTTATTATATTCCACAGATTAGCAATCACATGTACATAAAGTAAAGTGCAGATAGAACATTAAACAATCAATAGAAAACAAGCCAAGACAAGAGACACAAGATGTGGCAGCTAGCTAGGGACAAACCCCACAATGTGTGGGGAAACACTTTTATCAAATCCACTTTTATCTTCAATAATTCAGCAGAGAGAAATAGTACAAAAAATCTGATTCATATCAGTAGTAGCAAACCCTAGATTAACAGCATCAGCATTAGTGACTTCATTATCAAACTAGGGAAAATGATATCTCACAAACTGTTCATCGGATTGGCTTCATTCCACCACCAAAAGTTGTGGCTTTCAGAGGAGATCCAGATGGACCTACAATGTAGTTCCAAAGAGGAGATCTTCTAGTCCACATAGGTCAATCTTTACTTCTGCAGTTGCAGCTTCAGTTTCAGCAGTTTCCGGCTTCAAACTAGGGTAGTCGATATCTTACAAACTGTTCGTCGGATTGACTTCATTCCACCACCAAAAGTTGAAGCTTTCAGAGGAGATCCAGATGGACCTAAAACATAGTTCTAAAGAGGATATCTGATGGTCAATGCTGGTCAAACTTTGGATCTGCAGTTGCAGCTTCAGGTTCAACAGCTTCCAGCTTCACATGTGTGAGAGAGAGACCCATTTCTGCGTAGTAGAGAAGAGACTCATTTCTGCGCAGTAGAGAGAGAGAGATGTGATGATATGAGTGAATGAAAATGAGGAAAATTCCTCTTATATTTATACACAATGTTGGTGTTTGAATAGATGTGACTGTTGGGCTTTCGAGCCTACATGAGTTGTAGGTCAGCTTGATAATAATTCCATAATCAAAATAAATTCATATCTCCATGAATACTTATCAGAATCGGATGATCTGTATATCAATCCTACACCTCTCGACGAGAGGAATCTAATCAAAATATTATCAACCATGAATAAGATGAACCACATGAAGTTTTTTTCCTGGTTGCCAATTTTAACACTCCCTCTCAACTAGGGAGAACTTCATATCTGATCTCTCTATCGGTCATAACTATTCATCCATCAAATGCACTGCCCTATACAGCCTGAACCTTGCCCTGATCTGCTCTATTCTGCCTGTTCTACTTTGTCTTGTTCTACCTTGTATTGATCTGTATTGTTTTGCTCAGTTCTGCTATGCTCTTGCATTGTTCTGTTTTGCTCTGCTTTTGTCCGAATTATGAAGAAGAAGAATTGATCGAGGATGTATCATACTGACTCAAAAGTCAGTCTTAGAGTATGTACCACTGGTCCCAGACCAGTCTCAACCAACCCAAAGTCAGTGTCATAGTGAGTACAACTCCATTGGTCCCAGACTAGTATCATCCTCCACTGACTCAAAGTCAGTCTTAGAGTGCGTACTACTGGTCCCAGACCAGTCTCAACCGACCCAAAGTCAACTTCATAGTAAGTACCACTCCTACCACTGGTCCTAGACTAGTATCACAGTCTCAGAGAGTGTATCACTGGTCCCAGACCAGTCTCAACCGACCCAAAGTCAACGTCATAGTATGTACCACTCTCACTGGTCCTAGACCAGTATTGCACTGACACGAAGTCAGTCTCGAAGTATGTACCATTGGTCCTAGACTAGTCTCAACCGACACGAAGTCAGTGTCATAGTAAGGTACAACTCCTACCACTGGTCCCAGACTAATATCATTGATCCCAAATCAATGGAGGTCATCCTAGCGTAGGGAGTATGGTAGATACAACGATGCATCCATTGGTACTACTATGGTCCCTAACTTCATTCCCTGCTCATTGATCAGATGAGAGGTACTTCCCATGAGTCCCAGATTGCATGGGTAGGATGCCTCGACATGAGAACTAATAAATCCTGTCCTCATAGGAGAATACATCAATCCTACTACAATCGCCATGGAGAACACATAAATCCAGGCCTCACAGGAGAACACATCAATCCTACTACAGTCGCCATGAAGAACACATCAATCCAGGCCTCACAGGAGAACACATCAATCCTGCTACAGTCGCCATGGAGAACACATCAATCCAGGCCTCACAGGAGAACACATCAATCCTACTACAGTCGCCATGGAGAACACATCAATCTAGGCCTCACAGGAGAACTAATCATCCTGCTACACAAGAGAGCGAATCACCTTGTTCCAATGCACACCACCAGGGGAGGGTGAGTCACCCTGTAATCGTATGTTGCTCCAGTAAGAACCACAAGCCCTCAGAGCTCACAGAGCTCAATGTATGCAACATGCAAGACCCTTGTATAAGGGTTTCTTGAAAACTCCAAGTCATTTGGGAAAATCACAGATTAGATCTTTCCTCGGGGCTTTGACAAGGTGTATCGACTTGTACATCATCTTAATGTGATGGAGCCTCCTTGCTCATCGACTTACCATATCCCAAATGATGTCTATCTACTGGAGAAATCGACGAATATGGGATTAATCAATAATCGAATCCCACCTCTGGTTGTTACAGAGAATCACAGTGGTATCCAATATAAATCCAAACAGCTCACTAAAGAGCTTTCACAACTAGACTGCCTCACACGAGGTCATGCTAGTAGCAATATATTCTACTTCGGCAGTGCTCAAAGCCACCGACTTCTGCTTCCTGCTCATCTAGGATATCGAAGTAGATCCCAAGGTGAAACAGCACCCGAAAGTGCTCTTATGGTCCACCACACTGCCTACGCAATCAACATCAGTATATCCAAGTAGTCTCACATCTTCGGCAGTGTATCTTAACCCATTGTGCCACAAAGATATCTCAGAAGATCCTTGGCATCAATCCAGTGAGGCTCAACCAAATATGAGCTCACAATGCTAACTGCAAAACATATGTTCGGATGGAGGTTCACCAAGAACATCAATGCGAATGAGTTGATGAAACTCAGAGGCATTTCCCAAATCTGGTCCGACATCACTACCATATAACTTCTAAAAGTTAAGATCCTTGAGGTAGTCACAGGCTTGCAGTCCATCATACCGAATCTTTTCAATATCTTTACCACATATTTTCCTTGAGATAGGAAAATTTCCCCTGGTTTCTGCCACACTTCAAGTCCTTGGTCCTTCATTTCAAATTTAGAAGCCAAATCCCTCTTACATTTGTGAATGAGAGTGTTTTCACCTGTTAGAAAGAGGTCATCCACATATAGCACCAGTATGAGAGGCTTGTCATCTTCAACCTTAAAGTAAAGGTTAGGATCGGCTTCACTCCTAGTGAATCCCAGCTTCATCAAGTAGCTATCGATCCTCTCATACCATGCTTGAGGTGCTTGCTTCAGCCCATAGAGAGCCTTCTTCAACCTGCATACATGAGATTTTCAATCATAAATCTCAAATCCTTCGGGTTGCTCCACGTAGACCTCTTCTTTGATAGAACCATGCAAGAACGCGGTCTTGACATCCATCTGATGTAGGTTCCATCCTTGTGAAGCCGCAAGGGCTATGATCAAGCGGATGGTCATATATCTGGCAACAGGTGCAAATATCACATCATAGTCTATACCTTCCTTTTGGGAGAAACCACAAGCAACAAAATGAGCCTTATACTTTTCCGTACTTTCATTTGTTGCATGCTTTATCTTGTAAAGCCATTTAGAAGTGACAATTGTCTTATCCTAGGGTCTGGGAACTACTGCCCAGACATCATTCTTCATGATAGACTCATATTCTTCGGTCATAGCATCCTTCCATACTTGATGCTTGACGGCGTCTGAGAATGATGAAGGCTCATTTTGTATGATCGTGCTTATGATGGTCAGGTATCCCTGATACCTATTGGGTTTCTTGCTTTCACGAAAGGTTCCTCAGGGTGTAGCATGTCCTTCAACATCATCAAGTAGCCCCCTAAGCCATGAAGGCCTCTTCCTAGAAGAGGAAGGCTCATGTGGAGGAGGATCAATTGGATCCATGGGTTCTTCTACATCAGGCATTGGTTCATCATCCTTTTCTTTCGGTTCCTTGGTGTCGACTTCTTGAGAGCTCCTCAAATTCGGAAGATTGTTCACTTTGTTGAGAGCCATATCTTCGTCAAAGGTGACACCATGACTAATCACGACTTCCCTTTGATCGACTACATAGATTCTATAGCCTTTAGTATTTTCACCATAGCCCATGAAAATTCCCTTCTTTATAGATGCACCCAATTTATTTCTTTTCTCTTTCGGTACATGAAAATATACAGGGCTTCCAAAAATTCTAAAATGAGAAACATCAGGTTTCTTACCGGTGAACTTTTCTTCAGGAGTCTTGGAACCCAATGCTTGATGAGGGCATTGATTTTGTACATATACGACAATGTTTGCAGCTTCATCCCATAGAAACTTCGGAAGTCTTTGATCATGTAGCATGGCCCAGACAACTTCCACAATCGTGCGGTTCTTCCTTCCCGCCACACCATTCTACTAAGGAGTATGTGGTGTAGTAGTCTCCCTCTTAATGTGAACCTTAGATATGCCTGAGTGAACCACCTGTAATATATCGGAGGTCTTGCTTTGGCTTGAGGGGAATGGTCCACTTTTGAGCTTTTCTTCGGCACATCCTAGACATACACCTTCTTTCTCTACTCGGAATTTGGGCATTGCTGTCACCATTTGTCTTACACCAAGTATAGCTTTATAATGAAGGGGGGCAAACATCCGATACCAAAGTTCAGATTGAAGAGATGTGTCATAAGACATGACACCTAGCGGACTTCCATTGACCTGATATAATGAATCAACACTAAACCCAAGAGTAAAGGCATATTTAACATTATTTTTCCATATATGTACCTCGCCATCACTGAAGGTTACCTTGTAGCCTTTGTCTTCCATTGCCGAGATGGACACTAGGTTCTTTTGGAGGTCAGGTGCATTTAATACATCCTGGAATTTCTAGCCTTCTTGAATGCTTGTCCTCTTCCTTGATTCCCAACTCTCCTCTTACCTTTTCTATTGAATTTTCCATTCCTTTGATTGCCATCAGAGGGATTTTTGATCATCGTCACAGTGTGAGTCCTTTCTATTAGGGCAATCCCTTGCATAGTGACCTACTTTATTGCAAATGTAACATTATCCTTTTCTTCCACCCTTAGGTCCAACCTTTCCTGTTGATTTAGTCCCGGAATTATTTCCTTTCTTAGCATGAGAAGAAAAGGAAACAGGAGGACCTTTAGGCATGGGCATTTCTTGCTCTTCTACCCTTGTTTCTTCTTGAATGCATCTAGCCATTAATTCCTCCAAACCAAGAATTACATTATAGTTCAGAAGAGTAGTCATGAACACGTACCATTCAGATGGTAATCCTCCAAGAGTTGTGAGTTCCATTTCCCTATCAGTAATAGCCTCCCCAACAGATAGGAGATTGTTCTTGATCTTGGTTATTCGTAAGAAGTATGCTTGCATACTCTCATCTTTACCCTTCTTGATTTCCCTCAGTTTATTTCTAAGAAGCAAAACTTGATTTGCATCAATAACTTTAAATAAACTCACCAATCTATCATAGATTTCCTTGGAGGTGTCTAGATCAGAGATGTAGGCCACCAAGTGCTTGTCGATAGAGTCCCGGATGATCTTCTATTTTGACTTCTTCGGTTTTCCATTTGTTCCATGCAGTAGCGGATGCATTTGATGGAGGCTCAATAATATTGCCTCTTACATGGTCCAACACTCCTGGATCTTCTAGGGTTAGATCGATAGACATCTTCCATCCGTGATAGTCATCTTTCTTACAAAGCTTGCCTTCGGCAGAGTGTTGAGGACCTCATAGTTCTTTTAGGATAGCCTCACCAATCTTCTCTTTGGTGATTTCTCTTGCTCTTGCTCGGGCTTTGTCTTCACCTCAGCTCTAATACCATGTTAAGTTATGGTATTTTCTATGCTTATAACAGTTTACTTCTTTTCCTTATTATATTCCACAGATTAGCAATCACATGTACATAAATTAAAGTGTAGATAGAACATTAAACTATCGACAGAGAACAAGCCAAGACAAGAGACACAAGATGTGGCGGCTAGCTAGGGACAAACCCCACAATGTGTGGGGAAACCCTTTGATCAAATCTTCTTTTATATTAAATAATTTAGTAGAGAGAAATAGTACAATAAATCTGATTCATATCAGCATTAGAAAACCCTAGATCAGTAGCATCAGCATTAGCGGCTTAATTATCAAACTAGGGCAAATGATATCTCACAAACCATTCATTGGATTGACTTCATTCCACCACAAAAAGTTGCAGCTTTCACAGGAGATCCAGATGGAGATAAAGTGTAGTTCCAAAGAGGAGATCTTCTAGTCCACGCAGGTTAATCTTTACTTCTATAGTTGTAGCTTCAGTTTCAACAATTTCCAGCTTCAAACTAGGGCAGTCGATATCTTGCAAACCGTTCGTCGAATTGACTGCATTCCACCACCAAAAGTTGCGGCTTTCAGAGGAGATCCAGATGGACCTACAATGTAGTTCTAAAGAGGAGATCTGATGGTCAATGCTGGTCAAACTTTGGATCTGCAGTTGCAGCTTTAGGTTCAACAACTTCTGGCTTCACATGTGTGAGAGAGACCCATTTCTGCGCAGTTGAGAAGAGACTCATTTATGCGTAGTAGAGAAAGAGAGAGATGTGATGAGATGAGTGAGTGCAAATGAGGAAAAGTCTTCTTATATTTATACACAACATTGTTTTTTGAATAGATGTGACTGTTGGGCTTCTGAGCCTACATGAGTTGTAGGTCGGCTTGATAATAATTCCATAATCAAAATAAATTCATATCTCCATGAATACTTATTGGAATCGGATGATATTTATATCAATCCTACACCTCTCGACAAGAGGAATCTAATAAAAATATTATCAGCCGTGAATAAGATGACCCACATGAAGTTTTCCCTGGTTGCCAATTTTAACACCATATTTCAACACTCCCTCTCAACAAGAAAGGGATTATCTGCCACCCTAATCTTGTCTCTATGGAACTCGAATTTACACTTTGACAATGCCTTTGTCAAAATGTCAACATCTTGCTCCTTTGTCGAAAGATATTGCAGCAACATGATCCTCCTCGCTACATCAGCAACTTGTTTTACCTTGTAAAGCCAATGGGAACTCATGACTGACTTGTTCTCCAGTCTCGAAACCACATCCCAAACACTGTTACGAACTATGGATTCATGCTCCTCCACTATAGCATCAACCCAAATCGGCTGCTGCACTGCTTCCTTAAAGGAAGATGGCTCGGTCTCAACACATTCCCCAGTAAGGACCATGTATCTAGTGTACCTCTCAGGTGACCTTCTCTATCTGTGCTGAGAAAATGGTGCTCCCACATTCTCTCTCGCATCCTACAACAATCTGTTAGCTTCTCTTGTGCGCTTTCGTCCATCTCTGGAAGACTCTGATTGAGTGGATGTCTCCACTCCTGGAACCTCTACATGTGGCTGCTCTGCATCATTCTGACGCTCCTCCTCCTTAGGAACCAACTATTCCCCCACAACCTATAGTTGGAGCTCCCTCTCAAGGGAAACTTGCATGGCCTTCTGCTCATCAAACTTGAGATCTCTGCAAACCACTGTCCTCCAACTGGTAGGCAAGTACACCTGATATTTGTGAGGTGTATCAGTGTACCCCAAAAATATCCCCAAATTTGTTGTCAGCTCAAGCTTCTTCCGTGCATCCTTTGTCACATGGAAATATGCCGATGAGCCAAAGATCCTGAGGTGACCCACATTTGGTTTCTTACCGGAGAAATCTTCCTTTGGTGTATTTATACCAAGTATGCGATGCGGGCTTCTATTTTGCAAATAGACCGCTATGTTTCATACCTCAGCCCACAAGTGAAGTAGTAGGCCTTGGTCATGCAACATTTCCATCTCAGCCAGCCCATTATGTTGTGGGTTATGAGGTGTCGTCAACTTTCATTTATTTCCTTCCGCTGCACAGAAGTCCTTAAACACTTAAGAGACATATTCTCCACCATTGTTGCTTCTCAAGGCCTTGATATTCTTCCCTGACTCTTTCTCTACCAAAGCTTTGAACTCACAAAACTTTGTGAAGGTCTGGTCCTTCTTCCACATGAAATAAATCCACCATTTACAAGAATAATCATCAACAAAAATCACATAATACCTTTGCTTCGTTGTGGACGTCATCGAGAATGGTCCACACACATCAGTATGAACTCGCTCTAAGATAGCCTTTGCTTGACTATCATGATCATGAAAGGAAGACTTGGTGTACTTTCCCAAGGTAAAACCTTTGCATGTGTCAACTTGCTCAAGTTTACCTTTGGGAAGCCCTGTAGATATCTGCTGCATTATCTTCAAAGCCCCACGATGCAAATGGCCCAAACATGTTAGGTCCCTACAATACTAGTGATTACCCCATTACTATTGTAGTTGTATCCCTTATTAATATCGTTGTGCCCCTTTTGTCACCATATTGTTATTACTGTGCCCCATAGAACCTCTCTATTGTTATTTTTGTGCCTTTATATTATTATTGTTAGGTCGTATGGGTTATATTGTGACTCCTTAGACTCCTATATATAGAAAGGATGTTTTGTCATTTGAATCATCAAGGAATCATTCATTTGTGTAATGTAAAGGAGCTTGCGCCCTCAAAGAGGCTGAATTCTAAGGCGTTGATCTATCTTTTCTATCTTTATTGTGAGCTGGTTTCATAACATTTGGTATTAGAGCTTTGGCTTTTAGGGTTTTGTTGCTCCAAATAGGTCTTCATGGAATTTTCGTTATAACCTTTTTTATGCGATGTTTCAGAAGAAAAAAAAAACCCATTTGAGATGAAATCGTACTGAACCTCGGGTCCAAATTTCAGAGCTTTTCGCGCTATATTTGTGGAGATATGATTTGAGGAAGTTGGTCTTTTTGCAGAATCCTGAATTACATTCCAAATAGGTGACTTGGGGAAAATAATCATAACGTTATCTCTGAGCATCGGATTGAAATTTTGTAAGAAGGTATAGAAAGAGGACAGACTGTAGTTTCTTGTATATATTTTTCAGAGCCAAAGGTCAAAACAGGGGCACATGGCATGTCGTACAAGTTTGATCTTCTAAACTAGTCTATAATCAGGTCACTGTGGGAGATTTGGTATAAATCTTCCTTGGAGAATCCAATTTGGATTAGAATCGTGGCATTGGAAAGAGGACACAGAGGGCTACTGCAAGTCACAATTTTAGAAGTGGATGATCCGAAATTACAGAGATACATTAGAGGCAATTTTGAGCCCCTACAATGTGAAAAAAGGTGTGTAGATTTTTTTAAATTTTTGCTTAAGCTTGGTTTGAAAAATTATTTTGAAGGAATTCAAAGCGCATAGTAGAGCATTATTATCGATAACTGATGCCTTGAGGAAAGAAAATGCAAACACCTAGTAAGCAACCTGAAATATCTAGCATGACTCATGAAGAAGAGGAAGAAATACTACATGATATATCAAAATTACAAGACCAAGTGGAACAAATGTCACTCTCACAAAAGCTAACAAAAGCTAAGATAAATGGTGTGGAATCTAAGATAAAGGGCATGGAAGCTAAGGTGAATGGCGTGAAAGCTAAGATGGATGATTTGAAGATATATTTGAAGAAATATTTGAAGACAAACATGGAAGATTTGAGGACAGATTTGACAAATTTTCTACAAGAAATACTTACTAATGGTGAAAAGGTAGTAAAGGAAGCTCATGATGTGAACAAAAGAAATGTTAATCATGATTTCATAGACTCTAATGTTGGATCGAAGACCCACCATATTCCAAAAATCGTATGAGGAAGTTTGATGGCAAGGATCCCGCAACATGGATATTACAGATGGAGCAAATTTTTCGATCTCAATAATGTGCAAAACACACAAAAGGTACGTATGGCAACTTTATATTTGGAACCAAATCAGTTTGTATGGTATCAATGGCTTTGCTCTCGTAAACAATTTATCACTTGGGCAATTTTTACGGAAGAATTGATAGCACTATGAGGATACAAAAAGCAACACTTTTTTTAGCCAATTGATAAGTCTCAAACAAAAGGGTTCAATAATGGAGCAC
>APFE031208391.1:14078-41103 GCA_000404065.3 Pinus taeda
AAAAAACCCTAAACTAAACATAAGTTCTACCGTCAGATCATCCGCCTAATGAACAACCCAAATTGACTAGAAATTACTATACTTTTACAAGGCAATTTTACATATGTTTTTAGCTTTAGGGGCGCTACCCCCGAAGCCCCGCTGGGGGACCGCTGGCCCCTAGACCCCCCAGCCCGGGGGGGATCGGCCCCCCCGAACCCCCGCAGGGGGGACAAGTCCCCCCCGCACCCCACGTGGAGGGGTGTACAAACTTCCTGGGGTATACATTTGGCTGAAACAAAGACCTCTAAACAATCATGCTCCATACTCAACAAAATGAGGGAGAGAGTACAATTTATGGCTACTTCATCATCATACCCCCTCAATTTCTCAAAGTACCCCATCTAGTTATGCCTTGTGAACATTTCTAGCATAGGAGGGTGTTGGTGAATCCCCACAGTGTTGATGGGGTCCCTTCTATTACCCGCCCCCCCCCCGTAATTTTGACTGGTGAATGGAGGAGAAAAGATGTATGATACAAAATTTTAATGAAGGAGGAAATGGGACAGAAATTCTTGTGGATACAATTCCCTTATACAGCTATCAATTTCAATCAAACTAGAAGACTTTGTGTTCCTTTCAATTGAAAAATGGGAGGAAATGTATAGCCTACCTCCTTACAATGCTTGATGTAGCCAACCCCTGTGTTTCCTCCTCTGAAATTTCTCACTTCCAATCCTGTATAATACCTGACTGTATCATATAGAATTCCTGTGGGATCTTGTAGGATTTCCTGTAGGATCCTATAGGAGGACCTGCGCAGGAAAAAGTGAAGTTTCCCTCTCCTATGGGTTTCTTGAGGGCCAAGAGCGACTTTTCTAGAGTGAACCTTGAGAAGATGAATGCATGTATGCATGGGGATTAACATTTATTTCCTCTTATGGTCAAGCTGATTGAGGTGGTGTGTTGGCAGACAAGGTACAAATTTCTTATTTTGGATCAATGGTCCCCACTACCACATCATCATTCCCCTCACCTCGTAATCAACTCCCACTTTGGGCATCCGAAGTATTAACTACTTTCAACCTCATCCTTCTTTTCTTTGACTTGACTACTGCCACATGTGTGAGGACTAACAGTTTTGTCCTCGTTGACCGGGGGCCAAGTTAACTAGCCACCTTTCGCTTATAAACCAACTCATTCACAATCTTTACATCTTTTGATTACAATATGAAAATGAGAGAGTGAATGAGATACTTACCTATGGAAACAATACCTTGCTATAATTTGTTGAAGAAATGAGGTGTTTGTTGTATGTTGGCTGCGTGTGATTTCTCCCTCTCTTTTTTTTATATATTAACCTTTGATGATTTCCTTGATGTGCATGTACCTGGTGTTGAGGATGATGATGTTGCTGCTACTCCTGAGGAGCTTCTTCAGCCCTTGGATCTCCATGCTTGAAACTTTCTGCAACCTATGATTTATGTTTGGTGGGATAGGCTACTACAGAATTTTCTACGAGATGTCTTGTAGCTGCTTCTCCCTCCAAATTTTTAATCATATTATACTACTGGGACCTGAGGATGATGAACATGGACAAAGAGGAGTTCTAGGGGTGTGTGAATGATGAAAAATAACCTTCAAGTGTTGTTCCCCTTTCTCTCTGTCTCATATTTTTTCTCTGTGTTTTTCCTTAAAAACTGTAAAAAAAAAAAACAAAACAAAATTATTTATTTAATGATGAATGTAAGGGTGATCAAGGTGGAGAGTGGTATGGTAATGAGATGGTGATGTAGGGATTTTTTTTTTTTTTGAAATGGGAAGGTCATTTCCTTGTTGTAGGGTTGCTTCCTTTAGGATTCCCAAGCCACTGTAATTCCTATAGGATCATCTTGTAGATTTGCAAGGGATCCTGTAGCTTTATAAAGAATCCTGTAGAAAACATAGAACCCTTGAAAACTGATTCAAATGAGTGAAAAAATGAAAGGAATGGTGAAATGGTGAACGATCATGAATGGAGAAATAAAAATATGAGTTGAATAGGTCCCTTTTGATTCTCCATTTCCATTCTGACCGTACTCCTGCTGACTTGCAAACGACATTTTCATATTTTTCTTTTCTCTTTTTTTTTTTTTGTTTTTGTTTTTGAAAACAACTAGTCTACCTCCAAGAGGTTTTCATCCTAGCTGCTTGCCCTGGGTGCCTCAAGAGAGGTTTTCACAGAGAGATTTTTTTTTTTTATTCGCGGTCACTTGATGAGGTGAGAGCTGAAACTTGCTCCACCACCATCATTGTTTTGTTGATACCATCTATGAACTCTTGCTTCAACAATGGCCTTTTGTAAATTTTCAATATGTGCCCATTAACAAGTAAAGGAATGGCCTCTACATCTATGGTTCTGATATGCACTGAACTATTATCATGACATCTCTCTATAACATAAGGCCCTAAGCATCTAGTCCTTAACTTTCCCTTAAATTATTTATATCTAGAATCATATAACAAAGCCCAATCACCTTCCAGAAATTTCTTATCCTTGATGTTCTTATCATGTCGGACCTTCCTCTGAACTTGAGTTACCTCTGTGTGTAGGAGGGCCTACATTTTGAACTCATCTAAATCATTCAATTGGAGAAATATCTCTTTTTGTGCACTGTTGAGATCTACATCTAGTTGGGTGGCCATCCTCAATGTATTATACTCAAATTCAGTGGACAACAAGGCCTTCTTCCCATAGACCATCTCATAAGTTGTGAATCCAGTGGTGGTCTTCCAGGTGATATTATAGGCCCAGGTGGCCTCAACTAGTCTATCTACCCAATATTTTCTATTGCTACTAACTACTTTGGTTAGAATGCCCTCTAGTGCTCTATTGGTCACCACCACTTGCCCATTAACTTGTGGGAGATAGGGAGTGGAGGTTCCATGCTTAATATTGTGCTAGCTTAACAAGTCTTCAATCATGTTGGAGGTAAACTGAATGCCTTGGTCAATGACCAGTTCTCTCAAGTACCCAAACTTGGATAACACATTCTCCCCTAGGAACTCAACCACCTTCTCCTCTGTTGCTACCTTTATTGCCTTTGTTTCAACTCACTTAGTCAAATAGTCAATGCACACAATGATATACTATTTTTTCTTGGAAGGAGGGTCAATAGGCCTAATGAAATCTATGCCCCACTTTTAAAATGGCTCGAAATTCACTTGAGGCTGTAGAGGCATTTCATCCCTTGGAGTAGGCTTTCCCATCCTTTGGCACCAATCACACTAACTAGTATATCTTTTCACATCCTGTTGAAGAGTGGGCCAATAATAACCAAATTGTAACACCTTGAATGTTGTCCTCTTTGTTGCAAAGTGACCTCCACAAGGCCCATCATGATAGGTCAGAAGGATGTCAAAGACCTCCTCCTCCCTGACACATCTTCTCAAAATTTTATCCAGGCTTAGTTTGAAGAGGTTGCCCCCAATCCAACTGAATGGAGTGCTCTTCCTCACAATCTTGCTTTTCTCTTTGGAGGACAAGTTTGATGGGAACTGTGCAGATACCAAATAGTTTCCTATGTCAGCAAATCATGGAGAGAGAACTGAAATGGTGAATAAGTTTTCATCCAATATCTGATCATCAACAATTCCTTCCTCACCTGCAGACAAAGTTAATCTAGACAAAAAATCTGCAACAACATTTTCTTTGTCAGGCTTATTGTTGGCCCTCAATTTTGGTCTATTTTTGCTTAAGGAAACTTACTTAATCCTTATATTTTCCATCCATTTTCCATTTCATCCATCTCATTTTGATGTATTTTATGCATATTCAGGTATTTAATTTTAATTTTGCAATTTCTAGAACTTTTTATGAAAATCGAGTTTCAAGTGCAATTTAGGACAAAATCAGAAATTCTCGTAATAGTTATGTGGATGACATATTTTCAGGACACTTGGGATTGAGATGGATGCATGAATGGAAAGCTTGGGAACTAGGAATGAACTAATTCCACTTGGTTTGGTCAAAACAAGCTTTATTAGGCCCGGTCAAGGCTGGTCAAGCATGACTAGTCACTTAGAAAATCCCTAGGAAATAGGGCAATTTTGTGATTTCATGGGATTGTCCATATTTCTTGGGATAGATTGAATGAATTCGACTTAGATAGATGGATATGAATATATATGATTGTTAGAGAGACTTTAGATCAGTTTTTTCATAAACTTCTATTTAAGCCAAGACTTTGAAGGCTTATGATATGTAATTTTTATATAACTTTATTTTGAGACATTTGAATATTGGAGATTAATTAGAAGAACTTGTCCTACTTTCATTTTGTTGTTCATTAGTGTGGATGAGTGCTTGAAGTTTCAGCATTTGATAGCAGCCTCAAGTGTACAAGGCAAGGGTGGAGGGCCCCCACTCCAAGCTAAGTACACTTCATTGTTAAACTAGCTTACTTTTCATGAACTAGTTGCTTTAGACTTGTTTACTTGTTTTGTTTCAGATTTACTTATTTGAATTAATGTGTGATGATTTTTGAATGAATATTGATTTAATTCTAATCTACATATGAAGGGACACACATTAATTTAAGTTAAGTTCCCCTTCTATTTGATCTTGAACTAAAACTGAATTTCATTCTCCTTTTCTTATTTGAAGTTATTTATGCATTTCTGGTTTGAAGCAATGGTGATTATGATAGAGTAGAATTGTGAAGAAGGACAATCTGGTCCTCCTTAGTTAGGAGCCTCTTCTTTTACATCTTCTGCATCATAAACCATGGTTAATTAGTGATTTGGATTTATCTTCATGAAAGTAGTATTGTAGGGAAGGACAACCTGGTTCTCCTAGTTAGGAGCCTCATCCCTCACATATTACATAAGTGAATTAGAAATTGTTACAATAGGTTTATATTTGTAATATGTACTTCCTTAACTCTTCAAATTTTATCTTCTAAGCTTGACTACATCTGATATCCATACACTGTGGACTTGCCTCCAAGTTTTACAAACCTGGATTGATAATTAAATACTTGTGTTAATTTATGTTAATAAATTAGCCCAACACTTATCAACAATAGTTAGATCAAACTGCGATAATAAAACTAACCATCTAATAATCTGAGCATTCACATCAGGCTTATTCATTAAATATTTGATTGTAGCATGGTCAGTATGTAAAAATGTTTGATAACTTGTAATGTAATGTTGAAAATGCAACAAGATGGTGGAGCTTAGTGAAAAGAAGTCGCCTTCACTAAGTGGGCCCGCAGGCTATTTTTGGCGCAAAGTCTATTTTTAGGCTATGTCTATTTTTAGACTATGTCTATTTTTAGATATATGGATCATGGTCTATGAGTTGCAGGATGCTATTTATGGATGATTGGTCATGTTGGTAAAAATAGATGGACCTCTATTTTTAGACATATGGGTGGAGTCTATTTTTAGACTGCCAGTCAAAAAATAGAACAATGGAATATTATTAGCTCTTAATAATATTTGGACTATAAACATTATCTTATCCTCTTGCAGCACTTTAGTTCGAGCTACGGATGTGGCACATGCAACTGCCAGAAGGAAATACACTTTTCCTATGGGTTAGTTGAGCTATTGCATGATGGACTTCAGTTAGAACTCAAGTGATTGAGTTTGGTGGAGTTGATTGAGGAGTTGTTGGAGTTGTGTTCAGTTTGACTTAGTTTAACTAGTTGTAGTTAGTCTAACTAACAAATACACTAGTGATGAGTGGTGTGAATTAATTATTAATTAATTCACTAATTATTAACTCATAAATCAACTAAAGAATACATCACTTAACTCAGTGCATGGACATTTCAGTGGAGACAAGTGTTAGAGGTGGGTGAAAGGGTGAGACTACTATCAGTTGTGACTATAGTTGTGCATGAGATTTGCACAATCATGGATTGAGATTTCCAATGAGGATTGTGTAGTACAAACCAAGGGAATTCGAACTTAGATCAGATCTATTCTCAACTTGGATTGTGCAGTATAGGTAGGCAAATAGTGGAGGCGATTTGAACTCGTGACTTGTTCAGATCTGAGCTGGTTTGTGTGTAGCAAGTGGAGATAGTACTCAGTACTTGTGAGGAGTATCATACTATGTATTGTTACATGTTCTCTATCATTATAATATACAGATAGTTGGCGGTTTTTAGCTGTATGCTTTCCCCAGTACATACTATGTTGATATGTGTGATTGATGTTTCAATGTGCGCATGCAATTGTGTTTTAATTCCGCAAATTGATGATCAATGGTAGAGGAGGTTATGTATTATGCATGCATTCTACAAATAGTGTATAATCAAGATAATCTCTGTGAATAAGTGTTATATTATTCAAAATTTCTACATGGTATCAGAGCGAGGTTAATCATCAGATCTATTATTCAGAAAATGATTACATTTTATTTCTTCAGGCAAAGTCTGTAATCGGGCCAGGTAGCCTCTGGATTCATCCTTATTTTGGAAGGTGAGATATCCGATGAATGCCTATATAGTCAATCACTGTACAAGAAATAATTTGTTCTCACGAATTTTAGATCAGAAGTAGTTGAGTTTTGAGCTGGTGGAATTCGAATTTGTAGCAGTGTTTTCTTGGTGTCGAAGTTGAAATGTCTTTCAACGGATTGCGAGTGGAGTATGCCCTTGAAGGAAAATCAAATTATATTTCATGGAAAGACAGGATGGAGGTGGTGTTAGATGGCAATGGGTTGAAGGAGTTCATAGATGTTGAAGTCCCAGAGCCTACTGATGTTGCTCAAGTTGAGGCTTGACAAAAGAAGATAGCAAAGTGTCGAAGGATTCTGTTGGAGGGCGTGAAGGATCACATTGTATCCAGCCTACATGGAAAGGTTTCTCCATAATTGATGTGGAAAGTGTTGAAAGATTTATTCCAAAGAAAGAGCGACCAGAGGAAGTTGGCGCTCAAGGATAAACTCAGAAACATTAAGTGTGAGAATGGAGACAGTATGCCCAAGTATCTCACGAGGTTCACCCAATGTCGGGATGAGCTGGGAAGTGTGGGGGTGACTGTCGATGATGAGGACTTTGTGATCTTGGCTCTCCTTGGTCTTCTGAAGAGTTGGCATTCCTATCAAGACTCTGTCAATGGTCGGGAGAAATTGCTAGGATGGGAGAGACTTTGGTCTGATCTTGTGCAAGAGGAGATCAGGCGGAATACCAAGGACAGATCTTCATCAAAGGCATCTTATGAATAAAATTGTGCTTTGGCTACCAAAGCAAAGAAGGGGAAGAACAAGAAAGCTTCTCATTCCAGTGCGAAAGGAAAGAAGCAGGACATGTCCAAGGTGAAGTGCTTTCACTGTCACCAACATGGACATTATGCCACAAATTTTCCGCAGAAGAAGAAACATAAGCAAGCTACTAGATCTACAGTGGGAGAGGCCTTAGCCTCGCAGATTGAGCTGGAATTTTCACTAATTGCATGCTTGGTATCAAGTGTGATGGGATCGGTATGGTTCTTGGACAGTGGTGCATCTTTTCACATGACAGGAGATCGAGATTTGTTTTCTGATCTGGATGAGAAAGATCTTGGAGTGCACATCGAGATGGGCAATGATGGTAGATAAAGTGCGACCGGTATCGGTACCATTTCCTTTGAGAGGGAGTCTGGTAAACCCTTCGTATTGAAGGAAGTGATGCATGTTCCAGGATTGAAGAAGAATCTTATCTCTGTGGCGATGTTAGAAGACAAGGGATATGATGTTGTCTTCAGCGAAGGAAAGGCTTTCCTCCGCAGTAAGACAACTGGAGAAACCTGGAAGACAGGGGTTCAAGTCAAGAACCTTTATCAATTGCATGTAGATGGCTACGCAACAATGGCATGCAAGGCAAAAGGAGTGGTGAGCCTGGATGATGGCAAGTTGTGGCACCAAGGATTGGGCCACCTTCACCATGGAGCTTTGAAGATACTGCAACAGATTTCTACTGGGCTTCCTAAAGACACTCTTGCACAGTCAGATCAATGCAAGGGGTGTACTTTGGGAAAATTTGTGAAAGCCACCTTTCACGAGAAGGATAGTCGTGCCACGACGATCCTTGAGAGAATTCACACAGACGTGTGAAACTTTCTCAGTAGCTTCGACAACAAAGCACAAGTACTATGTGATCTTTGTTGATGATTTCTCTCGAAAGTGCTAGATCTTCTTCATGCAGAAGAAGAGCGAGACATACTCAAAGTTCTATGAGTTCACAGCACTGGTTGAGAAGGAATCGGGGAAGAAGGTGAAGGCTCTTAGGAGCAACAATGGTGGTGAATTCATCTCTGGCGAGTTCAAGGACTTCTGTAGCACAGAAGGGATTTGAAGAGAGCTCATAGCTCCCCATAACCGACAGCAGAACGGGGTTGCTGAGTGGAAGAATAGAATGATCGTGGGTGTTGCACGGGCGATTTTGCATGATCAGGGCCTACCCCTTCACTTGTGGGTGGAGGCATGCAATACCGCAGTATATGTGCAGAACCATTGTCCTCACAAGATACCTGGCATGAGTACACCCAAGGAGGCTTATTCTAGTAAGAGGCCTGATATTTCCCATTTGAGGATTTTTGGTTCTCCTATTTACATGCATGTGACGAAGGATGCCAGGAAGAAGTTGGATCCAACCGCAGAGGTTGGGATATTTTTGACGTACACTGATACGCCCCACAACTATCGTGTGTATTTGCCAGACAGTCGTAAGACTGTTGTGCGATGGGATATCAAATTTCAGGAGGAGAAAGCCATGAAGTGTTCACTTGAGAGGGAGCCACACTTGCATGCAAATGAGGAGCTATTAGTTCCTAAGGATGATTTTCAGGATGTGGATCAACCACAAGATGAATTTCATGGAGTGGAAGAGACCACTCATGCAGCGCCAACCATCAGAGGGCGAAAGCGCACTACAGAAGCTAAGCGACTGTCTCAATATGCAGAGAAGGTTGTAGGACCACCTACAGCATAGCGCAGATAGAGATAGTCACCTGATCGATACACTGGATACATGGCTCTTGTGAGCAAATGTGTCATGACAGATCCATCCTCTTTCGAGGAAGCTGTGGAGGATCCCGCATGGGTAGATGCCATAGTGGAAGAGTATGATTTGATTGTCAGAAACAGTGCATGGGAGATTGTCCCAAGACCGGAGGGGAAATCAGTGGTGGGTTCGAGATGGATCTACAAAATTTGGCAATGCAGTGATGGACTATTTGTTTCTTAGGGTAAGTATGCCCGGGAGATATTGGAGAAGTTCAACATGCATGGCTGCAAGCCTGTTGATACTCCTATTCCTGGAGGTTGGAGGAAGGAGGATGCTACTTCAGCAGAGGTAGTGGATGCCACTGTTTATCGACAGTTGGTGGGGTCGCTTATGTATTTGGTCAATACACGACCCGATATATGATATGCTGTTAACTAGCTTTCAAAAGCTATGGTTAAGCCAACCAAGCTCTTCTGGAAGGCAGGCAAGCATGTATTGCATTATCTCAGAGGCACATCGGGATATGGATTGTGGTACAGACAGGAGGATGAGGTGAAGCTATGTGGCTTCACGGATGCAGATTGGGCAGGGAGCCCAATGGACAGAAAGAGCACATCTAGAGGGATCTTCAGTATCAGGTCGACAGCATTTTCTTGGTACAACAGGAAGCAGAGATCTGTGACACTCAGTTCAGCAGAGGCCGAGTATATGGCATCAAGTTTGGCTACATGCAAGGCTGTATGGATGAGGAAGATCCTGGTCGGGTTATTCAGGTCACACTTGGAGCCTACTGTGATTTATTGTGATAACCAGAGTTTACTTAAACTCTCAGCTAATCAAGTATTTCATGATAGATCCAAGCACGTCGACATCAATTACCATCATATCAGAGATTGTGTGTAGCGGAGAATCATGTTACTTTCATACATTCCCACGGAGGATCAAGATGTTGATATCTTAACGAAGGCGCTCACCAGGAGAAAATTTGAATAACACAGAGACAGGATAGGGTTGTAGATAATCCATATCTTCTTGAGAGGGTGCGTTGAAAATGTAACAAGATGATGGAGCTTAGTGAAAATAATTTGCCTTCACTAAGTGGGCCCGCAGGCTATTTTTGGCGCAAAGTCTATTTTTAGACTATGTCTATTTTTAGACATATGGATCATGGTCTATGAGTTGCAGGATGATATTTATGGATGATTGATCATGTTGGTAAAAATAGATGTACCTCTATTTTTAGACATATGGGCGGAGTCTATTTTTAGACTGCCAGTCAAAAAATAGAACAGTGGAATATTATTAGCTCTTAATAATATTTGGACTATAAACATTATCTTATCCTCTTACAGCACTTCAGTTCGAGCTACGGATGTGGCACATGCAACTGCCAGAAGGAAATATGATTTTCCTATGGGTTAGTTGAGCTATTTCATGATGGACTTCAGTTAGAACTCAAGTGATTGAGTTTGGTGGAGTTGATTGAGGAGTTAATGGAGTTGTGTTCAGTTTGACTTAGTTGAACTAGTTGTATTTAGTCTAACTAAAAAATACACTAGTGATGAGTGGTGTGAATTAATTATTAATTAATTCACTAATTATTAACTCATAAATCAACAAAAGAATACATCAGTTAACTCAGTGCATGAATAGTTCAGTGGAGACAAGTGTTAGAGGTGGGTGAAAGGGTGAGACTACTATCAGTTCTGACTATAGTTGTGCATGACATTTTCACAATCATGGATTGAGATTGCCAATGAGGATTGCGTAGTAAAAACCAAGGGAATTCGAACTTGGATCAAATCTATTCTCAACTTGGATTTCGCAGTAGAGGCAGGCAAACAGTGGAGGCGATTTGAACCCGTGACTTGTTCAGATCTGAGTTGGTTTGTGTGTAGCAGGTGGAGATAGTACTGAGTACTTGTGAGGAGTATTATACTATGTATTGTTACATGTTCTCTATCATTACAATATAGAGATAGTTGGGGGTTTTCAACTGTATGCTTTCCCCAGTACATACTGTGTTGATATGTGTGATTGATGTTTCAATGTGCGCATGCGATTATGTTTTAATTTCGCAAATTGATGATCAATGGTAGAGGAGGTTATGTATTATGCATGCATTCCGCAAATAGTGTATAATTAGGATAATCTCTGTGAATAAGTGTTATATTATTCAAAATTTCTACATGTAATGCCTAAATTTGTTTAATGAATGCACAACAGCCAAGAGATCCTTTTCAATTATTGTGTAGTTCAGTTCAGCGTTTGACGGATTCTCACTGATAAAGTAAATAGCATAAGGCAATTTTTCATCTATCTGGCCTAGAGCTACTCCTATGGCTTTGTGTGAGGCATCAGCATGTATATGAAAAGGAAGGGCCCAATTTTGGCATCGGAGAATAGGTGCAGTGGTTAACTTGTCCTTCACGATGTCCCAGGCCTCTTGACTTCTTTTTAACCATACAAACTCCAAGTCTTTGGCCAACAACCCAAATAAAGGAGAAGCTAACTTGCTGAAGTCTTTTATAAACCTTTGATAGTATCCAGCTAACCCTAGCAAACTTCTGACATCCCTCTGCCTTTGTGGAGGTGGGACCCTTTGGATGATAGCTATTTTGTTTGGGTCCACCTGCAATCCATGCTAGGATATTGAATGACCTAGCACAGTCCCTTCAGTCATCAAGAATTCACATGTTTCAGGACAAAGAGACAAGTTCATTTCAATGAATTTGTGCAACACCTTACCTAAGTTGGACAGAGCCTCCTCGAAATCACATCCATAAGGTGTAAAATCATCCATACAAATATCTACTATATCATGGACTAACTCGGCAAAGATACTCAAGACTGCTCTCTGGAAAGTGGCAGGAGCACTGCATAGGCCAAAAGGAAGGAGACTATAGGCGAAAGTACCCCAAGGACAAGTAAAGGTGGTTTTATCCTAGTCTTCTGGGCTGATCTCGATTTGATTGTACCTATTGAATCCATCTGGGAAAGAGAAAAAAAATTTCCCTGCCAAGCCATCTAGCACTTGGTCAATGAAAGGTAGAGGGAAATGGTCCTTCTTTTTGGCTTTGTTTAATTCTCTGTAATCGACACAAATCCTCCACTTCCTATTTTTTTTGGGAACCAACACCAAAGGAGAAACCCGCTCATTGTCTGAGATAGGGTAAATGAATCCTACATCTAGTAGCTTTTGCAGTTCTTCTTTGACTATATCCTTGAGAGCTAGATTCATTCTCCTTTGGGGTAATCAGACTGGTTTGCAACCTTCTTTGATATAAATGTGGTGGGTACACACTGAGGGGTGCACTCCCTTCATTTCTTTGTAACTCCAAGCAAAGGCATCCAGATGTTCCCTTGGCATGTTGCACAACTCTTCTTCTTGGTGTACAAATAGAGACGGGTTGATTTTCAAAGTTCTTTCATGGATGAATTCTATTGTCTTGACACAAGTAGGGTTTGATTCGGCTAAGCATAGATCAATCTGATGGTTTCTCTTGGTTTCCTTTACTACTTCCTCTAAGGACAAGGTGCTGGGAGTTGGATTTTGGAGTATGTGTTCAATCAAATCATCTTCATCCGGCTAGTCTCCTCCCATGGCAGTTTCTAGGGTATAGAGTTGGGCTGAGTATAATTTTACTTGTGTATACAATACTGTCACCTCCAAGTTTGTACGAACCCCGGGTTGATAAATTAAAGTTAGTAGCCACAGGAGTTGCAGCTTTCTTGTTGTAATACTGGTGCTCATCAGACTCCTTCCATAAATTATACACCATCAACCCCATCAACTCACATGCTAGGTGATGGCATGTCCATTGCTAGCACTTTACATCATAGTAGTAGCACATCAAATAATTTAATGATGCATGGATTAGATGGGACTAGAGGAATTGCATATCAACTAGCAAATATTGAACCTTTTAGTGAAGTTGGATCCTTGGATGATAATATTGAGTCATTTTTCATCACAAGATGATGGAGATATATGGGATGGTCTCTTTGTAGAAATAAAACATAGCCCTATTGAACACAACATGGATGTATCAAATGGTTTCTTTCAATGAAATTATTTGTCTTCATGCAAGTACTAGTAAGCAGTTTGTTGTGATGACATTTTCTATAAATGGAAATTGCTAGAAAATGTTGACCATGATAACAAAAGGTTTTTCTTTAGAACATGGACACTGAATAACTAAAAATAACTCTTGATGGATGCTCTAATTTGATTACAGATGTCATGTTTAATCCCAATCCAACTCATTTGGATACCTCATCTTTTGATAAGAGTGTCAATATTGATAAGGAATTTTGGATCTTTCCAAAGGTACAAGACTCAAAGGATGAGCTAAGGTTTATAGAGTTGATCATTGAAATTAAAATGTGACATAATTATCAATTATGCCCCATGAAGAACTTGTCCATTCTTCTTTTCTCCACGACCAAAATAGAACACCAATACTCATCTACCTCTACCTCTACTACAAAGTACTATGAGGGAAGCACTTATTAGAGTAGGCATTGAAATGGGTGATGAAAAGCTTGAGTGTTTCATGGAGCACATATATAAGGACAATAATGGAATCATATCATTTGAAGAGTGGCAAGAATTTCTCCTTTTATATCCACATGAGGAAACCATAGAAAATATGCATCAGTATTGGGAAAGGGTTTGAGCCATAGATATTGAGGAGAAAGAAGTTATTCTTGAATCCATTAACAGGCACACAAATGTATCCCATTATATTAATGCTTGAGGGGTTGTTATTTCTTAATCTCAAACTGCTACAACTCCTCTTGACTATTTGAAGGTGATATTGTAGGAACATGTGTTTATCCTTTCTAGCTTATCAATTCATAATTACAAGCTCAACCTATGAATTCATCTTTTATATATAAGGACATGTCTGATGTTTTTCGGAGAACCATCTAGAATGAATGGTTTTCAAGTTTCTACAAAAACCTTTTTCCAAATTTTCTAAAAGTGGCTCCAACAACTAGTATTAATTATTTAGTCTACGAGAAAATGAAAAAGGTGCTCCAACTAGATTGAAGAATAGGTTGAAGAGGAAACTCTTATTTTTTTTTCTTTGTAGGATATTGATGATATAATTTAACATTGACAAGGGTGGAAGGGTAAATACCATAAATTATTTGTAGGTTATAATTTTATCTAGATATACTAGATGACTAGAGTTGTGTAATAAAAGATGAAATTTCTTTCATTCATTCTCTAAGTTTTAACAAATTTGGTGCTCTCCAACGATTCGGGGTTGCATCTTCTAAGCTCGTTGCCATGGTAATAAGATGATATGAAAGTGTGATAAACCTAATTCATGCAATATATAGGACTTTGCTTATGGTAAAATGAAAGAGTAGATCGTGAGATTGATTGGTATTTGTCTTTATTGTAATTTGTATAGTATTTTTCCATCGTGCTTTCCATGTAACTATGGAGGTCAAGTCAACAAGGGAACATAGTATTCAAAGTGGTATTGTATGAGTCTTCCACTTTAAGCATAATTAGATAAAGGCTAAGTACCAGTCCCTAACTCCCAATCGTAGTGTTTGGAGGCATTCATTTTAGTTTTGAAGACTTATTTGAAGAATAAGTGTGGTTGTGAGGATGAATGCTTCTAGTAATTATGAAAGATGTGTGTGGTTTTAAATCTCACATTGGATTTAGGATGAGATAGATATAAGGAACTTCACTATAGGTTTTCCACAAGGCTATGAAGAGGTATTATTAAATTACATGGTTTTATGATTATTTTGAGAAAGTTGTTTGGCGATGGTTGAATAAGCTAGATTCAATCTGGCTCTCTGAGAAGGTTGTGGAAAAAAATAAAAGAAGCTAAGAAATGATACAATACCTTGCAAATCATGAATGACAAGGCTAAACATCACATTGAATTTATCATGTTTATATTTTGCTGCCTTGATTTTCATGGTTAGCTCTACCTCATTCACATAAGGTCATGCAAAAGTGAAAGCATGGGGGAAATGTTGAGTCACCATTTTTTCATCTCTTCCACCATTTAAAACATCCCTTTTTTAATCATTTCAACTCATTCCTTCACTTGTTTATTACCATTCTTAACATATTTCTTCATGAATATATTGTGACAAGATTACAAGTATTAAAGTAGTTAATTATAATCAATTTCATTTATTTTTAATGAATTAAAATGGACTATGGTTGGTTTTAATAATGTTGGTTGTGCTTAGTTCAGTTCTTGTACCTCCTATGTAGTTCTTGCGACCAACCTCCAAGGTGGCATATTTATGCAAATCCAAGGGAAATTTTGGAACATGGGTTTTGTTCCTAGGGTTGTTGACATGGATCTATGTTATATAGTTTTTACCTAGGTCAATATCACAAGCCTCTAGATCATGATAAATGTTTTAGTCAAATTCTTCCAAGTTGAAATAAGTAACAAACATCATACATGATTTCTAGAGAAACAAGGATAAATTTTGGAATTATGTGGCATGGATTTAATGCATATGAGCCCAATTAGCTAACCCTTGAGATAATTCTATAGACAGTGTGTGGATTGGGAGATACACATGGTTCTTTCGAGAGGACTATTCCTATTTCATTCATTTCCAAATCACATCCCTAGTTGGAACATATTCAGAAATGAAATGAAATCAAGTTATTTCCAAATGATTTTATGTTAGGAAAATTATCTACAATTAGATCTTGAGTGTTTCTCTAACCAATATATACAAAAATTAATAAGACCATATATTATAAGTTGTTTGACAATAATGATTTGAGGAATTGGTTTAATTTTCCCTCTGCCTCTTTGTATAAATGTATGGGCATAGAACTGAGGAGAATGATTAGGATATAATGTTTGATTTCATGATTCAATCAATCTAATTGTTGGGTGCTTTTACATTGTTATGTAACTTTAATATATACTAAAACAAAGTTTATTTATTGGTGTTCTTTAAGATGTGATTGTGGTTTGATCCTACATATAATTTAGTTTCTCTTTAGGCAGCATGAGTTGGTTGGGAAGGGCCCACCAAGTCAGCCATTCTTGCCTCCTTTTTCATTAGATGTGTAGTGTAGGGGTTTTAATTTTATTTATAGAGTGTGTTTGTGATCAATCCCTAGGTTGTAAATAGATTGCACATCAGTTCTTTTTCATAAACTAGATTGTGTCATTATTATTTAATAACCATATTTGTATATTTATCCCTAGTAGCATGACTTGATTGCACATAACAACTTTCTTCATGACCAGATTGTGTTGTTACCTTCTTGAACAACCAAGTGGTATATTTGTTCCTCACAACTATCAATACTAAATGATAGTGTTTGTAACTGGATTATGCATCAATCCCTTTATGACCAAGCTATGTAAACTTGTATATTGAATCTTCTATAATGTAACTAGATTTCATCTATAATTAGATTTGTGATTTTTTGTCCCTTGGTATATGTGTGATCACTCTTTAATTTATAATTTTTTTTCTGTTCAATTTTGTATTTCTATAATTTGGTTTTCACTCTACCCAAATTTGAAAAGGATACATGTTGTTTTTGTGTGCAAGTGTATAATTGCAGAGCTTAAATCTAAAGCTAGAAATTTCATTAGTTGATTATAGGTAATATTATTCTCCTTACTTATTAGTATTAAGAGAACTTATGAACGAGATCTAGAGCAAGAAATCATAGTGGTCTATCATCTTCCTATTCATGATATTCACTAACAACAAAATTGACAACTGCACAAGGGAATCATATGTAAACCGGGGGTTTATGATAACATCTAAAAAACATGCAACATGTGGAATATAGTGTGGTCTCTAAGCTATTATATGAATCCATTGCACTCAACATCCACAACTTAGTTATTAATTTAGATTCTCGATTAGTGGTATCACAATTGAATATTATCTATCTGGTTAGAATTCCTACGTTATTTTGAAAGTATTTATGGGTGAACATTTTTTAGAAACATTTGGATTATTTTGTTTATGAGCGCATTCCAAGAATTACAATGCTTAATTATGAGCTCTTTCCAACCTACTATGAAATTTTCCTCCATTATGAAATTTTTTATCAAGTTCCATGCATAATTGTGAGCTTTTGCTAACCTATTATGGGATTTTTCTTTATTATGAACTTTTGTTCAAGTTCTATGCCCAATTATGAGTTTCTTCCAACTTGGTATGTAATTAATTCTCAATTATGAGTTTCTTTATTATGAGAAAATTATCATTTCATAATTATGAAATTGTGACAACATAATTAATCCCTATGAAATAATTATGAGAATTTTACTCAATTATGTAACTTCGTCATCATAACATCTAATAACACCATTGCAAGTTATATGGTGACAAATACAAGTACAACACTTGGTTTTCCATGAGTTTTTCTCTATGTTTTCCCCTACACAACCCAGAAATGGGTTGACCCTCTATGAACATATGAGAAATCTACCCAAATCTCAAAATCGTAGTTCACCTAGCTACCTCAAGCTTAAGACATTCTTGAAAACAATAAAAGAACTCAATTTTTGTGCAAAAGAACTATATTTACCACCTATTGCAACAAGGTTATAATTTTGCATTTTCTACCCTTAAAGGCACTCTTATGGCTTCCTATTAGCCTATCCCCAACCTTGTTTCTTTTCTTTAATTTTATTCCAATGTGATGAATAATGTTGTAATATCACTTATCATGGTATTGATAGTAGTGAAGAGCACTAAAAATATCTCAAATAAAATCTAATACCACCCTTCCTTTAGGAAGAAATGGAGAGTATTCTTTAATCTGTAGTCACTAGATTTTTTCTTGGAAAATTTTAATTGTTTCCATGTTTGTTCTAGCATCTGAGGTCATCTTACATTACCTTACCATTTTCGCATGGGTTTAGACATCTTGAGCCTACTATGATAAATCTATGCCTCTTCACATAAGGTATGCCCATTATTTCACCTTAAGCTACAATTTATTAAATGCAATAAATTCATACTCAACCAAGTTCATTCAACGATAGGTACATTTAAAATCGTGGCCTTTTAAACATCCCAACAATACTTTATCTGACAATATTTCGATGCTTAGCTAATACAAAGCAAAGAAAGGAACAATAACACCCAACAACACAAACAGTCCACAACACACATATATAGACAACACCCAAGGTAGGTTATTTAAAATTATTATATTGAAGAATGTTACATATATACAACAATGGAGTTACAACCTTCTTCCCATAACCCTATTACAAACATACAATGACTCTAAGGAAATATTTCCTTATTCCTTTTATGAGGAAAAATTAAGGCTTCATACTTTTCTTAATGTGTAGAGACAAGTTAATGTTACTAATTCTTAAAATTTTAATTTTACCAACCTAGATCCATCTTAACTCTGGATCTAACAAGCGTTGAGAGGGTCAAATCTCTTTTCACTCAAAAAGATGTTTACATCTCAATAGGTTTGATCCCTATCAATGTTTGGTATATTTGGAGTTAAGATGGACTTTATTTTATTTTGACTAAGTCAAAATGTTAAATAGGACATTGCAACATCTCTACCATACTAGGTTGGAGAATTGAACAATGATCACAATATGTAAATTTCCATGTTAATATCTTAATCAATTCTTAAAATCCACAATCATGTTATCTAAAATAAATATAACAAACTCAACATGTAAATTTCCATGTTAATTTGTTAATCAAGTACTTTCAGAATATTTGAAATGTGGATATTTTAAATAAGACACTTATAAATTACAACATGAGCTAGTTATACCTAAAATGACAAACTTGCATCATTGTTATAATAGCAATGTTTAGGGAGGAACTGTGGAATTTTAAATAATTCAATGTTCTGGATTAGGTATTTATATACTTAATTCAATGTTTAGCATTATGTATTTATATATATTTTTTTAGAAACTAGGACAATACCAAGAAGGGTTGGGTGGCGGGGGGAATCAGTATTGTAGAGATTTTAAAACTTACTTTTACTTGTGTAAGAATACTAAGACACAAATAACTACTTCAGAAATTAATTCATATAAGCATGACACGAAGCAACATAAACAACACAAATAGCAAACATATATTCTTCAAACTTTTTACAATTTCTTCACAAGGCAAGCTACTACTTGTTGTTAGAGAGTTTTATGGCTACAACTCGAAGGAAGCTATTACTCCCTGATTTATTAGCTATGAATGAAAGGAGATTCAGCCCCTAGATATTTACCAGCAAGCACTAGAAGGAGCTACAACCCATGAATATTTACTAGTAACTACCAGAAGGAGCAACAACCCCTGATTTGCAAGCTACAACAGTTTGACCTCAATGATTCATATTTCATACAATTTTCATACTCAAATCAAGAATTCCAAATCCTTACATAAACAAATAAATTTATCTATTTAATCACTCACCATAAACATCTATTTAATCACTCATGGTTGTCCACCACATCTGCGTCTTGTGCACAGTGTCATGTTAACGTCACATGTCGTGTTCTCGCTAGTGGTTTGAAACCCCCCCGTGTTGTTTGTGGTTTAGAGAAGGGGTATGCAGTCATCCTCCACCATCGATGTTGTGATTTTTGGTCTGGGAATACTACCCATTGCAAACCCTCGTTACTCCTAACAGTAAAGAAGGCATGTGCCTGCTAAATTCTAATGATGTGTCGATGGGGGCACATGGCAGAAGAGCTACCTGTTTACATGCTCGATGATAAACTCTATTCATCTGTTAGTTCTTTTGCCTGCAATTCTGCCAAGTTTGGTTGAATTCCAAACTAACCATGTTCCAAAGATCCTCTACCAAGTTTAGCTGCAACTTTCACTGTTGGATTGCTTAATCTTTGGTTGGCTTTTATTCTAATCCAAGAGATCATTTATCAACTTCTACATACCACTAGAAAGCTCTTTCAGAGCAAGTGGGTTCCACTTGACTTTGAGGTGTTATTATATACTAGAAATTCCTTCAAAGTAACTACACATTCTCCATTCATGTTGTTCTCATTGCAATCATCTTGTCTTTTTCCATCATCTATCAACACCTTTGACACGCTTTGCCATCAAGGACAACACAAAATTTCTAACATTCTCCCCCTTTGGCATTGATGTAAACACCATTATCGATAAAATAATGGCAATAAATAATCACAAGAAAAGTGATCATCTTGTGCTTCCTAGTGTACTACTTTGGATCTTGCTCCATTTTTGTTGTACTTCTCTTTTACTGTTCTATTGTTGTGAAGAACACTCACTCACCACCAAGTGTACTCCCCCTTTTCATTTTTGTGGTTGGAGATACTTATATCTTTTGTTTGATCACCAAGACTTATCACCCTTTGACATCAATGGCAAAGATGCCAACATGATACCCTTGTCATCAATCTCCCTCTTTCATGTTGATCCTGTGGACTTGACAGCCTTATTTGATATGAAAAATTTATCCTGGCTATTTTTCCTCCTCCTAAATGAAGATCTAGTGGAGGGAGGCAAGAGGAAAAAATCATAATACTTTCCTAAAGTACTCAAACTAGTCTTTTGGGATTGGTTTGGTTAAAATATCATCAAGTTGCTCTTTTGTTGGTACATAGTCCAGCTTCACAATGTGATTGGAAACTTCCTCTCTCAAGAAATGGTACTTAATTGGAATATGCTTTGTATTGGAGTGAAAAACAAGATTCTTTAACATGTTGATGGCACTTGTATTATCACAAATAATAGGAATATGTTGATCATAAAATACTTGTACATCTTGCAAAGTTCACTTCATCCACAATAGTTCATTGCAACAAGGAGTTGTTGTAATATATTTTGCTTCAGACGTAGATGGTGAGATTGAAGGTTGATTCTTGCTCAACCATGAAACTAGACATTCTTCAATAAATAAAACACCACCACAAGTTCTCTTTCGATCATCACATCACCTTCCCAATCATCATCAGTAAAAAAAATTAGTGAAAAAATTTACCTCTTGAGTACCACAGTCCATAGAACATTTTGGTTATGAGATATCTAAGAATCCTCTTAACTGCTAGAAGATGGATTTGTTTATGGGTTGCTTTAAATCTTCCAACAATATCAACTACCTACATAACGTCTAGTCTTGAATCTGTCAAATATAAAAGTTTGTTGATGATAAATCTATATAAAATATGGTCCACTTCTAGTGATTCATCAACCTTGCTAAGCTTACAACATGTAACCATTGGTGTACTCACCAAAGAGTACTCCTCCATGCCAAACTTCTTCAATACTTCCTTGAGATATTTTCTTTGTGAGATAAAAATCCCTTTGGGAGTATGTGCAATCTACAAGCCAAGGAAATAAGAAAATTCTCCAAGCATAAGCATCTCAAACTCAGCGTTCATATCAACTACAAATTGGCATGTTAATGAATCTAAATCACTAGAAAAAATAATATCAACAACATAAACAAAAACCATTGTTAGTTTTCCATCACTAGATTTAACATATAAATTGTTATCATTTGTGCCTCTTTTGAAACCACACTTGAGTAGGTAATTGTCTAACTTGGATACCAAGCTCGAGGGGCTTGTTTGAGACCATATAAGGCATTTTTCAACTTGTGAACATAATCAGACTGATCTAATAGTTGAAACCCATATATATGTTATATGTAAATTTCTTCCTACAAATATCCATTTATAAAATAATATTTGACATCCATCTGATATATCTTACATTTCTTAAAATGGGAAAATACCAAAAACATTTGAATTGCCTCTAATTGAGAAACAAGAGCAAAATTTTTCATCAAAATCTAGACCTTCAATTTGAGCATCACCTTTGCATACCAATCTTGCCTTATTTTTTACCACTTCTCCACGGTCATTTAACTTATTCCTAAAGACCCACTTAGTGACAATGAAATTCTTGTTTGTTGATCTAGGAACAAGTTCCCATGTCTAATTTTTCTCGATCTAGTCCAACTCTTCTTGCATAGATTTTAACCAATTTTCATCTTGACTAGTTTGTGCAACATCCATGGGTTCCCCTGTGGAAAACAAGGATACATGTGCTTATGTAGCTGGATTAAGAAACTCCCTTCTTGTCTGCACACCTATATTTAAATTACCAACAATTTGATCAACTATGTGGTATTTTTTCACATACCTTGAAGGATATTTGGCTTGAGGAATGGAGAACTCTTCATTGTCTTCCTTTGAGTGTGGTTGTTCAATCTTGTCATCATAATTTATTGCATTAGGGAAGCTTGTATTTTTTGGATGATTGACTGTAGGTTCAACATATCCATCCACTTTGACATTAATGCAATCAACAATCTTCTTTGTATTTTTGTTGTAGCATCTATAACCTTTGTTGTTATGAGAATATCCAAGAAAAATACATTCATCATCCCTTGCATCGAACTTACCATGTTGGTCATCATTCCTCTTATTTTAACCCTTCCAAAAACTCTAAAATGTTTGATTGTTGTAGGTCTACCATACCAAATCTCATAGCAAGTGATATGATTGTTTGGTCTAAAGTGAGTCTTGTTAAGTATCACCATTACTGTGTGAATGGCTTCAACACAAAATCTTTGTTGAACTTTCCTTTCATCGATCACAACCCTAGCTAGATGTTGAAAATATCTATTTTATCTTTCTACTAACCATTTTGTTGTGGAGTCTCTGTTATTCTGAATTGCATCTTAGTGTCATGCTTCTAACACTAGTCATCAAACTATTTTGAGCTAAATTCACATCCATCATCAAATCCTATGCTTTTTATTTTACAATCAATTTCATTTTTAGCCATAACTTTGAAATCTTTTAACTTCTCAAAAGATTCAATTTTTTCTCTGAGAAAAGAAACCCATGTCATCTTGCTGAAATCATCAATAACAAGCATGAAGTACAATTTACCTGTGGGTGATTGGGTTCTTGATGGTACACATAAGTTCATATGTAGCAACTGAAGTGGCTTTTATGATGATCTCTCCTTAGACTTGAATAGTACTTGAGTTTTCTTACCCAATTGACAAGACTTGTAAATTGTATTCTCTGATTTCGGCAACCTGGTTAAATCCTTGAAAACATTCTTCTTTCTCTCAATTTGACTATCTGATCAAAATTCATATGTACAAATCTCTTATGCCACAACCAAATTTCATCAATCTTTGACAAGCAACACCTCTTTGTTTTCTCTTAGAACATAAACATTATTGTCTATTCTCACAACTTCAACCACTATTTCACCTATTCCTGCAGACTTGATTTGACAATTTTTAGCCTTAAAAATCACATTATAGTCTTGATCACACATCTGAGACACACTAAGAATATTATTCTTCAGCCCATCAACATACAATACATTCTTAGCTTTACCTCTTCCATTTGACAAACTGACAACTCCTTTACCAACAATCTTACCAGGTGCATTGTTACCAAAGGTTACATTACCCTTTTCAATTGGTTTCCATGTCAATAACTTGCTTCTGTCTCATGACATGTTCTGGGAACAACCACTTTCCACATACAAGTGACTACCTTCATTCTAACCATGCAAAACAATATCACATTGCTCAGTGTTCTCCTTTTCTTTCTAGACCTTGGACTATGTCTAATTTTCTCAATATTGGTTCTAACCTCTAATCCTTAAGTCTATAATCAGTTGCTCCATGCCAAAAATTTTGACATTTAAAACATTGAATCAGATTGTTCAAAGGAGCAAAAGAATTTTTGTACCTCAGTTTGCTACTCCTCTGCCTAATTAATTTTTATTTTTTTTATTTATTCTTCTTACTCTCAGCTTCCTTTAAGATAAATTCACTCTACAATATGTTTATTTATGTCCATAATTAGTGCAGGTGAAGCAATAGCCTTGAAATGTATAAACATACCTAGAAAACTATCTTCTAATAATTGGCTAAGTTGATTTTTGTGTATTTTGATTTTCCTTTCCAACACTATTATTATGTTGTTCAAAATTGTTCCCTTTAATATTTTGATGTTGATCATTTTGAGACCAAGGATTGGGTTGCATGTTGTCTTTGTCTTTTTTCTGATGTGTAGTCCCTTCTTTTCTTGTAGGTACAAAGGTGATTGACTTTCCACCTTTTAGTTATGTTGTTGTGCTAGATTTAGCCTCAAATCCAAGAACAGTTCAATCTTTGGAGCCTCTTTCCAAAAACTCATTTAAATTATCAGTCCCTTTTACAAACTTATGATTGAAGCTCAGTTGGGTTTTTGTCTTTTATAATTCTTTTCTCAGCAAAACAATTTCACCCTCTAGTCTTTCACAAGTCTGATTCTTCTCACTCAAATGTTGATTCAAATATTATTGAATCCTCTTTCCTTCTTCAATTTGTAGGAGTAATGGTTCAATGGCTTTAGTCTTTTCCTTGATCAATAGCTCCTTCTAGGATTTAATTTTATTTCTCAACTTTTCGATCTCTTCAAGTGCACTTACCAACTCTCCTTCTAAATCCACCTCAGCGTCTTCTTCATCAGAATTAATAGCTTCCACTTCCATATTGTCTATATCCATAAGCATGTGTTATTTTGGACTTTCATCATTGATGTCCTCATCTGAGGATTGGATCACTTCACTTTTAAATGAGCTAGCTTCCGACTTCTCTTCTTATACTTCTTCTTATCCTTTTGTGCTTTCCCTAAATTTTTCTCTAGGATCACAATCTTTCTACTTTTCAGGACACTTTGAATCATATTGACCAACCTTGCCATAATTAAAGCACTTAAAAGGTAACTTACCTTTATTTTTTCTTGAACCTCTCTTGAGCTTCCTCAAAAACTTGGCTTCTTCTTCATTTGATTCACAACATGAATCATAATGCTCTTCCTTGGGCTTCTTTTCTGCTTTGAAGGTTGACTCTTTTGTTGTAGACTTTCAATTGGAAATTCTCATCACATAAGTAATAATTTTGCCTAGTATATGATCTAGAGTTAGAGTGTTTAGATTGGTCATCTCTTCAATGGATGAATACCATTGGATTAAATATCTCAGGAAGAGATATCAACACTTTTTGAGCTACTATTGGTTCTAATTTCTCATCAAGGCCTCTTATGGTGTTCACAACCTCATCAACTCTTAATAAGTACTTTGCAATATTTTTGTCATCATGCATCTTCAAACACTTGAATTTCATTCTAAAACCTTGAAGATTATCTTTCTTTACCTCATTTTCACCTTCATAGAAGTTACTCATTTTGTCCTAGATAGCTTTCTAGATGTGTAGTCCAACACTTTTACAAGTTTTGATTCAAGTATGCTAGCAAGAAGGGCATTCGTGGCTTTAGAATTGCATGTGAACTCCATCTTCTTATCTTTAGTAATCACTATTGGAGGTTTTTTATTTTCTTCTTCCACAATGTAACCACCCCCTCCCACATTTAACCAATTTCACTGGCTTGCCAGGGTAAACATGAGACAAAACGTTACTAAGGCATGATCGGACCCCAAGCTTCAGTTAAGGAAGTATGGCCTGTTATCACTCCAGGAAACTCTCATAGGTTGTAGATCAAAGATGTCTGGTAACATATAATCTTCAATATTGTTCTCAAAACTATTGGAATGAATAATGGTTTGGATCAAGCCAGATAACCATTTCAACTATGTTTTTACCCAAGACATGCATGAACGCCCTCAGCTTACAAGGCTTTAGACCACTAATGCTCAACAGTTTGTAGTTTCAATGAATGGATGGAGAATAGTGACCATATCGGTAGATGCATATATGACCACAAATGAATGGATAGCTATAGGAAACAAATAAGCTTGCAAATCTGATTTATCAAAGCAGAGATAAGATGACAATTATCTGGCCTTAGACACAAAAGAAAACATGAACAAACTATTCAAGTGCAAGCTTAGAACAGAAGAGAAAATGGAATATTGAACATATAACAGAAAAAGAAGCTTGTATTACTAATGAATGAAGATGAGATTCTTGAGTAGCAAAGTCTCTACAGTCTCCAGAAGTTTGAACCTTTATTACATCTTACGAACATCAATTTATAGCCTATTTACAATGCTCTTGAGCTCAAAGAGGCTCGGAGTCTTAATCTATCTAATCTACATTGTTAACTGATTTGATGCCCTCTAGACAAGCATGGCTTGGAGGTTTTTCTCCTTTTGACAGAGGAATAACCACATTCAAATATTTTGGATAGTCTGTTGCGTTGTTTGGAAGCTCTCTTGTGCTAGAGATGCCCCGTGATGCTTGTTTTGATGAGATGCATTGTGGCCTTTGATCTTTCCATTTGTTTTGGACAGTTGCGCTGTCTATTCCATGATCTTTGTTGTCTCTGGCTAAGATATGTTGTTGATGCTCCCTGATCTTGTTTGATTTGTATGTGTTGCATTCTTGATTCTATTGATGCTCCCTGATCTTATTTGATTTGGGTTGCAGCGTGTTGTGGCCCTTCTCTTTCCCTTTCCAGGCTTCTGCTTCCCAGCAATATGTCTCTTGAGCTCTGTTATATGGTGGAATGGGTCTTCGAGCCCTTATAATCCCTTTAAATGGCCCCTTTCTATTAACACATCACTACTTTCTGTTTTAAATAGAAAACACAGTGACACTATGAAAATCCCGCCCACCTCTATCCTTTTCGGATTTAAGAAATCATTAGAAATGGCTTATTCTCCTCTTGGGTCCACCTTTGTAGTGACAAGACATCTCCACCATTGATATTAGAGTCCCAGATCCAATGGTGATGATTGATCCAGGTGGATATTGGTGGCCACCTGCCAAGTCCATCTGGACCCCCATCATTGTCTCTTTCAGCATTTTCAGTTTCCTTAATTATAGCACAACTTACTATTTTTAGCGGTTTTTCGGGTCCTGAACTTCCGGAGCCGTTTTGAGGCCCTAAACGACGTTTTTTGGGGAATCCAGGGGCAACATATGTCCATGCAATGGACCAATGTTGCCCGTTCCAACAATGGTAGTTCTCGGATAGATATTTCTAACGAGCTATCATACACGTCAAACGGAGATCGTATGCCAAAGTTACGACCCTGGGAAATTGATGTACCAATTTACTCAAAACGGGGCCCACAAT
>APFE031208391.1:41123-88720 GCA_000404065.3 Pinus taeda
TCAAGGCCTCATGCTGTCATTATTTCTTTGAATAATTCATTATACAGGATACCGGAGGTAGCCCCACCTACTGCCACATCTTTGATCGCTGCTAAGAAAGGCAGCAAGCTCATATCACAGACCAGGAAATTCATCTGTATGGTTCACTCCAAAAATGAGGAGAAGATCGTTGCTACATCCATGACCCCCACAAAGGGTTCCTCCACGCAGCAGCAGCAGCAGAAGGATATAGTCATGACAGAACACAGAAACAACTTATCCTCACCCACAGGGGTACCACAGAAGTTTTAGGTGGGCAACAAAGTCTGGTTGCATCGACAGAAAGAATGCCTTACCAGAACCCATCAGAGGCTCCGACCACTCCGACATGGTCCTTACATCAGTACCAAGGCTATGGGCAACAATGCTTTGAAGCACAGCATTCCTCCATTCCTTCGCTTGCATCGAGTGTTCAATGTGTACCGTCGTCGACCATGCTTCCCACCATTACTGGACACATCAGAGATTGCATGACAAGTTCAGCAGATGGAGGAACTCAACGCAATGGGGACCATTGCTTCCTAAGGGGGGAGGAATGATCCAGGTGGATGTTGGTGGCCACCCACCTATCCCATTTGGACCCCCACAATTGTCCCTTTCAGCATTTTCAGTTTCCTTAATTGTAGCACAACTTACTATTTTTAGCAGTTTTTCGGGTCCTGAACTTCCGGAGCCGTTTTGAGGCCCTAAACGACGTTTTTTTGGGGAATCCGGGGGCAACATGGGACCAATGTTGCCCGTTCCAACAATGATAGTGCTCGAATAGATCTTTCTAATGAGCTATCATACACGTCAAACGGAGATCGTATGCCAAAGTTACGACCCCGGGAAATTGATGTACCAATTTACCCAAAACGGGGCCCACAATTTGGTGATTCATCTTCTAAGGGTCGGTTTTGGAATGTGAAGGATTTTCCATTGTTTCTCAATAATAAATAGGCCTTTGAGCCTCATTGTAACACAAGTTCGGAACAGTTCAGAGACATGTAGCCGCACATCTCTTCTCAGAGATAAGCTACCATCGTCGTAGCTGGTTTATTCCAATTCTGGTTGTAAGCATATTTCGGTATTTTCCATTAATGAAATAAAGTGTTATTTCCGCTGCATCTCTTTATTTGTGGTTATCGCATCTCTGTATTTATGGTTATCTCTGTAATCTATTGCATTCCTGTTTAAATCTGGATCAATGATCCATTTTGGGCGCCCTTTTTGTACTAGAGTTAACCGCCCGATGAGCATCGAGCGGTTTCCTCTCTCCTTGTCTTGGACAAGTGGCAGCATCTGTATGGCATCGAGTGAAGCTCATCCTAAACTACTTATTGCCCATAGCTCGCCCGATATCCTGCCTGTTTTGTGATTTTTCCTTCATATCGGAAATATGTGGAAACATTGAAAATTTATGAAAAATTGCCCTGGCGGATTTCAAATATCATATATTCCACTTCCTGGACCCTTTCGGGTCCGGGTTTCATCACAACTGGCAATGGCCAAAGGTCCCATCATATTTCGTTTAAACAATGAAAACACACAAAAATATTAAAAATGGGCCTTCCGCGGACTTGAAAATATATCCATTTTGCTTCCTGAAACCCTTTCAGGTCTGGGTTTTATCACATGTCGCAAACCAAGCCTCCCTTTTTATTTTGTTTATACAATGAAAATACACAAAACATCATTGAAAATGGATCTGTCATGGACTTCAAAATTTATGAATTCCCATATATATTGCAGTCGGATCCAGGTATTGGGTCGCCCATATGTATGTGCACAAGCCCCGCCCCTTGGTATAGCACCGATGTGATGTCCGCGATGTGATAAATCACAATCGCATGTCGCTCCTGCTAGGGTCCTTCATATAACACGGCATATGCTCACCGCTAATGCGACCCACCAATCAGATCATCGATGATCATTGATCGGTGATGTCATGTGCCCACCGTTAGACTGTCCCCTCTGCTTGGTCAATATGTGATTTTCCGCTTAGATCTGGGCCGTTGATCAGCCAGATCTAATGGCTATTGTGTGATGCCTAGTTTAAGCCTGTGATAATGTTTTTTCATGGTTTTAGAGTGTTTTGAGCCTCCCGATAATGTATTTCTGCCCTTCCAAGGGCTTTCCTCCTGCAACCATTTCAACTTTGAATGATCCTTAAGAGGATTTTGAAGACTTTTGGGGCATACTTGCATCCATTTTTGGACCATTGCTCACAAGGCTGACACTGGCTCCTTCTGGGAATGAAAGCCTCCCTGTGAGGTTTCAAGAACTGCAGATCAATGCCTTTCCTGTAAAAACAAAAATTAAATATTCCTTCTAGTATTCTATTGGGCATGGAGTCTATTTTGTAATGAAATAAAAACTAGAAAAAGATATTTACAATGACAAAGCCTTAAAGCCTTAAATGAAATAAAGTTTGAAGAACCACCCATTTACTGCGCTACCAAAAGTATCTTCTCCTTCTAGACTATGCAGAATGAATGCATTGTTTTGTTGAGCTTGAGCAATGACAAAACGATCTGTCCATAAGGACTCAAACTTGCCATGATTTCCTCTCTTTTCCTTAAATGCATCCCATTTAAGCACCCAATCACCAACTTGGAAATTGTCCAATTTTACCTTCTTATCAAAGGTTTCTTTGATTTTCTTCTGATGAGATTTTGACTTCTCAATCAACTGCTCTCTGATCTACTGTAGTTCAACTAGGTTATTCATTCTTCTTACATATCATTCTCTTCATCTTGTTCTTCTTGCAAGAACTTAGCCACAGGGAGAATGAGCTATATGGGGAAAATAGCATTAGTGCCATAGATTAGTTTGAATGGAGAATTCCCTATGGACTTTTCGATGGTAACTCGGTCAGCCCATAGTGCAAACTTCAGCTTGGAATCCCATGTCTTTTTGTTATCCTCTAACAGCTTTTTGATGACCCTTACCAGACTTTTGTTAGATGATTCTGCTAGGCCATTGCCTTGAGGATAATATGAGGTAGAATGCACTATTTGAATTCCCATGGACTCAGTCATGTCCAGCAATTCTTTTGCTTTAAAAGCTGCTACATTATCAATGACTAGTTTGGTTGGGCAACCAAATCTAGTGAAAATATTCTCATTTAAGAACTTTATGACAACTTGATGATTGGCATTCTTAGTGGGTATAGCCTCAATCCACTTGGTGAAATAATTAGTGGCTACTAAGATCCATTTGTGTTGGCCACTGGAATGTGGGTTGATCTCACCTATAAAGTGCAAGCCCCACTACTGGAAGGGACCATTGACATGTATTGGCTTGAAGGGTAGAGATTTTAGATGTTGTCTTCCTGCAAACCTCTAACACTTGTCACAAGCTTTTACAAAAGAAAACACATCAGAGAACAAAGTAGGCCAATAATATCTAGCCCTTAAGATTTTGTGAGTTGTGGTTTTCCAATAATGATGCCTTCCAAAGATGCTAGAATGGAACTGATGTATGACCTCCACAGATTGTTCTTTATCTAGAAATCTCAAGAGGATTCCTGATGGGTCTTTCCAATAAAGAAGATTTTTATTAATGTAGAAATTGGAAGATCTAAGTTTAATGGCATGAGCTTGACTTAAGATAAGCCCGAGAGGGACTTCTAGCTTTTGCAAAAAATGAACTACGCTGTAATACCATTCACATGTGGCTAGATTTTCAGCTAAAGACTGATTCTACTTTTTCTCTTCTATTGCTCCCTCTGTCTGCTCATCATCTGAATTCAGACTCATGGAATTTATATCTAACAAGATGCAATTTTCTTGAGCCATAAGTTTAGCCAAGCCTTGGCCTTTGATAAGCTTATTGGGCTTCACCTCTATGTTAAATTCTATGAATTTTGCAATCCATTTAGATCTCTTCCCATCAATATATGGCTGCATTAAGACATCTTTTACTGAGGGTGAAAGCACATATACGACTACTTTGGAATACAGAATATAAATTCTAAATTCCTTTAAAGACTTTATGAGAGCATAAGCTTGTTTTTCGATAAGGTCATACCTTAGTTCAGCATCCTTTAAAGTTTTACTGAAAAAGGCCACGGGGTGCTCTATGCCTTCATCATTTTTTTGCAACAGAACTACTGCAAGTGTATCATAAGAGGAAAAAGAGAAGATGCAAAACTCCTTGGTGTAATCTGGGCTGATTAGAGTGGGAGCATAGCTAGCTTGATGGCTTCAAAAGAGCTTCTTGAAGCATCTGTCCATTTTATTTCTACTCCTTTCTTCAGCATGGAAGTGATGTGCATTGAATGTCCCTTTTTGACCTTGGGATGGACAATGTATGAATGGCTTGAACCCTTGTTGGATCGATCTTCACATCTTCAGCATAAACAATATGTCCCAGAAGTTTGCCTTCTTCTAGAGAAAACTGTGACTTCTTTGGGTTGATTGAAATTACAAATTGTCTGCACTTTAGGAAGACCTTCTTCAAACATTGTAAATAGTCTTTGTGGCTGCTGGAGAATCCTGTTATGTCATTAAGATAAATAAGGACAAATTTGTCCTTGTCTCCCTAGAAGGCTATGTCCATGGCCCTCTGAAAAGTAGCGCCATCATTCATCAGTCTGAAAGGCATATTGGAGTACATGAAAGTGCCCCAAGGAGTAGTGAAGGTAGTCTTTTCCTGATCTTCAGGGTGTACAACAATCTGATTGTAACCTGAAAATCCATCTAAGAAATACATGACTCTAGCCCCTGAAACTCTTTGCAGAAGTGTTCCATCTTGGGCAGGGGATAGTTATATATTTTAGAGCACATGTTTAGATTCCTAAAGTCAACATAAAGCCTGATTTCTCCATTTTTCTTTCTTACTACCATAAGGTTGGCAATCCACTTTGAATACCTGAGGGGAACTATGATTTTGGCATCCAACAACTTCTTGATTTCTTTCTCAATCAAAGGCAACAAGAGAGGGTTGATAGGTCTTAATTTTTGCTTAAATGGGATGGCGTTCTTTTCCAGTGGGATCACTGAATTTCTTCATAAGGGTGCAATACTCGAAATTCTGGGCAAAGCACAAATGCGTGGACAGATTTATGTTTTTTGGATGGGTTGGGCTCCCTATATTATGTTTACGAATAGCAAACTCATTTTCTGTTTTGGCAGGCTTATATGGCACATAGTTTTCGTTGAAAAGCTTCTCTAGAGGCACCAATCCTTTTGGTATGTGATTATTGGGCAACTGGACGATGCTTCCTCGACCGATATCGCTTTTTAGCTTGGGCTAGTTGCGTTCTCCCATGGCTTCATTTTCTTAATCGATGTGTGTTTCAGAAAATTCCTCCATGACTTGCAAAAATCTGTTAATTTCCTCATCATCTTCAAAAACCCTCCAATATTTGACATTGTCAGGTAGAGATGGTTTGTATTTTATCTGAACTTCATATGTTAATTTAGGAGGCAAAGGAGGAATAAACAAGCTAGCAGAGACAGCAAGGGAGTTGGCAAGTTGGTTCTTCATTCTTGGAATATAAGAAAGGATGAAATCATTAAAAGAATCCTTGAGCCTCCATACCTCATCTCTGTATTCCTTCAGCCTTGGATGCTTAGCTTGGAAAGTTTTATTTACCTACTGAATAATGAAGTCTGCATCTCCAAACACTTTCAGGCCTTTAATACCCATTTCTTTAGCAGTGCTTAAGCCCAAAATCAAAACTTCGTACTCTGCGATGTTGTTTGTGACCTGGAAGGTTAATTTGAAAGATAATTGAATGTGTTCTTGTGTTGGGGACACAAGGACTACACCTGCCCCAGCAGCTTCCTTAGAGAAATCTCCATCAAAGAACATGTCCCAAATCTATGGGTTTTCTTCCTCTACGATCTGGAAAACTAGTTTCTTGAGCTGTGTCGAGGCCAGCTGCGATTCTTCAATATAAATAATACAAGCTCCAAAATCAGTGTCAACAACATAAATGGGATGATTGGTGGGATTCTTTTCATCGCTAATTATATAAGCCAACTGTGCTTCTCTGTATAATCTCTTGCTCTCACCTCCAAAAACTAGGACAGTAGCATAGGACAGATCATTTTGTAATGATCCACCTAATATCTTGATCCAACCTCTGGAAAGTAACATGCCAAACTTGGGAGGTGCATTTGCTACCACAATATCCATCATCATGCTTTTCATAGGCAGCCGAGACAAAATGATGGCTAGGTCCCTGATTAATCCTAGACATTTCACTTTCCTAGAATCAAAAGAAAACAGGGCATGATAAGGCTTAGTAATGTCAAGACCCAATTCATCTATGACAGCCTTGGGCATTAGATTATGGCTGGTTCCAATGTCCAGAAGGTAGTTGTGAAGGATTTTATCATGAATATTCAGAGAGACATAAAATGATGGGAGTTGTCTTCACAATTTTCAACCATTGCGCTGAGGATAATAGCTAGCTTTTCATCTTGCAGATTTACATAGTCATTGAAGGCTTGGATGGCTTTAGGCTCAAGGGCCTAGAGGATGGATCTTTTGAAGGACTCATTCTTCACTAGTTCAATCAGAGGCATAGGTATTCTTATCTTCTGAATTGTAGATTGAAAACTGAAAGGAGAAGGAGACTTGTCAAAGCCTCTTACCTCATTAGATGGAGCTTTGAGGACGATGGGATCAACTGCCAGTTGTTTTTTTTTATTAGCTTGCTATACTGCAGGGACAACAGCTCTTTGAATAGGATTTTCCTTTGCATTACTTATCTTTGACCTCAAATTATATCTTTGTTGATCTATAGTTTGTAAAATAGCTTTACCATCCCATTCTTGGCTGAGCTGGTCATTGCATAATGACTTTTCATAGGCAACTGAGGTCAAAAAGGAAGCATTTCCTTTGTCTTCGAGACAATGGATCTCATCCTCTTCTTCAAATTGCTCTTCCTCCACGATTGCATTCTGAAAAGAAGCCTTCACCCTTTGGTCTTCATTTGCATCTTTGTTTTTTTGCAAAATTTGCAAGTGCTCATTTGTTCTTCTATATGGATTTGGATTTGGATTTCTAGGAGCAAAGGTATTAGCCACTCTTCCTTTCCCCGAGTGCTGCTCAACCTTCAATTTGGAGATTTCGGTCATTCGATCATTTTGGTCATTTTATCTATCTTAGGATCAAAGGATGATGAAGACTCGCCCCTCTGTCTTCTTCTATCAACATTTCCCTTGAGCTTCTCCGCAGCTATGATGTTTGATTCCACTTCCAAGGCTGCATCTTGCATGTCAGCCAAAGTGGCACATCGCCTCTCTCTCAAAAGTAGGGAGAAGTCAGAATCAAAAGCACTGGCATAGGTGAGTTTAGCAGAGGTAGTAGTGGGTTTTACTTTAGTTGGTATCTTGTTGTACATACGATTAAACCTCTTATTGAAATCAAATAGAAACTCACCATTTTCTCTCTTTAAGTTGCCAAACTCAATGTGGTAGTAGAGGAGGTCCTTTTTATCCCCCCAATGCTTTAGAAATGCATCATATAAAGCTTCAATATCTGCTATAGATCTTGGGGTTAGTTCTCTGAACCATTTTCTAGCCTCTCCATCTAGGCTTTGGACAAAGACTCTCATCCACACATCATCTTCACTAGTGTCCAGATTATCAGCATAGCTATAGAATGACTCAAGATGTTCTTCAGTAGTATCACCTTCAGTCCCAGTGATTTAGGCCTATATTTCTGATATTCTCTAGTAGGCATGGAATTCAAAGGAGTGGGCAGTATTAGAGGTCCATACCTAGCAGCAATGATTCTTTCCATTTTGGTAGGTGTTTGTGGACCTACCATAGATGTGGTGGCTAAAAGAGTACTGGTAGTCTGAACGATAGAGGGCTAAGGAGTGACTGACGGGACTATAGAAGTATAATGAATAGGAGGTGAGGTTTCCTTTGGGCTTGCAACAAAAGGAGAACGTAAAGAGTAAGGAGCTTTATAAATCTTTGGGAGTCTTTATTCAGTACTAGTATTAGATGTTATACTCTCAACATGTATTTGTTCTATTACAAGCCTTTATTAAAGAGATATAGAAGATTGTTTAGGTTTACCTGAACCTGATGCTCCTTTCTGCAATACCTTTCTTTCTTTGATGATTTTTTCAGAGTCAGGTACTAAGTCAGCTTGTAGCCTTTAAGGATTTCTCCAAGTATGCCTCACAAACTGAGCCAGAACTGTAAAGTGGAGTTGCCAAGAGGTTCAGCCTATAGTAGAGTCGCCAGATAGATGATTACAACCAAAAATGTGCCCAGATTTTGTCTGTCATCAAAGATAGATCTATGTCATTTCCCAGGGAAGTTGAGCTTCAGCTTCCTCTCCCTGGTAGCAGCGCCAATTATGTTATCACTCCAAGAAACTCTCCTAGGTTGCAGATCGGAGATGCTTGGTAACATATAATCTTAAATATTGTTCTCAGAACTATTGGAATGAATAATGTTTTGGATCAAGCTAGATAACCATTTCAACTATGTTTTTACTCAAGACATGCATGAACACCCTCAACTTACAAGGCTTTAGACCACTAATGCTCAACAATTTGCAGTTTCAATGAATGGATGGGGAATACTGACCATACCGACAGATGCATACATAAACATAAACGAATGGCTAGCTACAGGTAGCAAAAGAAAATGCTGACTATACCGACAGATGCATATATAACCACATATGAATGGCTAGCTACAGGCAGCAAAGAAGCTTGTAAATCTGATTTATCAAAGCAGAGATAAGATGACAGTTATCTGGCCTTATACACAAAAGAAAACATGAACAAATTGTTCAAGTGCAAGCTTAGAACAGAGGAGAAAATGGAATATTGAACATATAACAACAAAATAAGCTTGCATTACTAATAAATGAAGATGAGATGCTTGAGTAGCAATGTCTCTACAGTCTCCAGAAGTTTGAACCTTTATTACATCTTACGAATAGCTATTTATAGCCTGTTTACAATGCTCCTAATCTCGAAGAGGCTCAAAGTCTTATTATATATGATCTACATTTTTAACTGATTTGATGCCCTCTAGGAAAGCATGGCTTGGAGGTTTTTCTCCTTCTGATAGAGGAATAACCACATTCAAATATTTTGGATAGTCCACTGCATTTTCTAGGAGCTCTCTTGTGCTAGAGATTCCCCATGATGCTTGTTTTGATGAGTTGCACTGTGGCCTTTGATCTTTCCATTTGTTTTGATCTTTCCATGATCTCTGTTGTCTTCGGTTAAGCTGTGTTGTTGATGCTCCCTGATCTTGTTTGATTTGTGTGTGTTGCGTTGTTGACGTTGTTGATGCTCCCTGATCTTGTTTGATTCAGGTTGTAGCATGTTGTGGCCCTCCTCTTTCCTTTTTTGGGATCCTGTTTCCTGGCAATATGTCTCCCGGGCTCTGTTATATGGTGGAATGGGTCTTCGAGCCCTTATAATCCCTTTAAATGGACCCTTTCTGTTAACACATCACTGTTTTCTATTTTCAACAGAAAATGCAGCGACACTGTGAAAATTCTTCCACCTCTGTCCTTTTCAGATTTAAGAAATCATTAGAAATGGCTTATTCTCCTCTTGGGTCCACCTTTCCAGTGAAAACACATCTCCACTGTTGATCTGGGAGTCTCAGATCCAACGGTGATGATCCATTTTGGGCACCCTTTTTGTACTGGAGTTAACCACCCGACAAGGGCAATTTTCTCTCTCCTCATCTTGAACATGTGGCAGTAGTTGTATGGCATCAGGTGGAGCTCGGCCTAAACCACTTATAGCCCACGGCCCGCCCGATATCCTGCCTGCTTTGTGATTTTTCCTTCATATCAGAAATATGTCGAAACATTGAAAATTTATGGAAAATGACCCTGGCAAATTTTAAATATCATGTATTCCACTTCCCAGACCCTTTTGGGTCCGGGCTTCATCACAATCAACAATGGCCAAAGGTTCCATCGTATTTCGTTTAAACAACGAAAACACACAAAAATATTAAAAATGGGCCTTTCGCGGACTTGAAAATATATCCATTTTACTTCCAAAACCCTTTCGAGTCTGGGTTTTATCGCATATCGCAAACCAAGCCTCCCTTTGTATTTCGTTTATACAACAAAAATACAAAAAAGATCATTGAAAATGGCTCTGGTATGGACTTCAAAATTTATGAAATTCCCATATAAACTGTGGTCGGGTTTGAGTATCGGGTCGCTCGTGTGTATGTGTACAGGCCCCACCCCTTGGTATAGCGCTGATGTGATAGATCTCAATCGCATGTCGCTCCTACCAGGGTCCTTCATTTAACATAGCATATGCTCCCCGCTGATGTGACCCGCCGATTAGATCATCAATGATCGTTGATCGGCAGTGTCATGCGCCTGTCATTAGACTGTCCCCTCTGCTCGGCCAATATGTGATTTTCCACTCAAATTTGGGCCATTGATCAACTAGATCTAACGGCTACTATGTGATGCCTAGTTTAAGCCTGCGATAATGTTTTTTCATGGTTTTAGAGTGTTTTGAGCCTCCCGATAGTGTATTTCCACCCTTCCAAGGGCTTTCCTCCTGCGACCATTTCAACTTTGAATAATCCTTAAGAGGATTTTGAATATTTTTGGGGCATACTTGGATCCAGTTTTGGACCATTTTCTCACAAGGCTAACACGGACAACAACTAACAACTTACAGACATCCCTCAAGGCTCACAGGACACTTAGGGGCCAAAGAACCACCCAAGGTGACCAAACCTTGAGTGGGATTGATTTTTCACTGACCTGGGCCCACAACCACAAGCATAACAAGGAAAGGGTGCATTTATAGGAATTTAGCCCCATGCAAAGCCTCCTTCCCAATGGTTATAGCCCAAAATATTTAGTTCAGAGGGTGTAGTCCCGAAATCTAATTCACCTTTTTAGGCCAGCACCCATACCACTGCCTAAAACTGCCTAGCATTTCTCTAAATGATAAATGACATAATGACAATGTTATTAATACAAAACTAGAACAATAATTTGACTTAACCAAGCTTACCCATGACAGTCATTTCGTTAAACATATAGTGAACATCTATGTTACAGGTCATGAATGCATATATGATCATAAGGGTTTGTAATCCATAGGATAATCATTAAGAAGAATCTATGCCCTCTTCACATAGTTGCAATAACACTCATTAGTCCATGAATTCATCAATGATTTATACACTTATCGAATCCTGAACAAGTCATAGCTACAGCACATTACAAATCCATGCTTATAGCCAACATATAACCCGATTATTAACCATGACATAACAACCATCAAATAGTCATAATATCAAGTATAAGTTCTCATATAATACAATAGGAAATAAATCTTATTAACTAATGCAAAATCCAACTAAGTCAGGGACTTCCACCTACCACCCAACCATACATTGGGCTGAACCAAATATTTATTTCATCTAATCACCCTCGTGCCATATTCCAAGCATGAATGTGGGATATCAAGACATAAACAACCAGGGCTTCCTAAATATTAAACCACCTCCACCCTCATGCTACCACATTCTCACCAAAATCAATCAAGAGATCACGAAGCCCATACAAGCTTGGATGCCTCAGAGTTTCTTCACCATTACCTTGAGGAATTTTCCTATCTCCACCCACCTCTTGAGGGCTTCGCAGATATTAAACCACCTCCACCCCCAACCCTTGAGAATTTCCCTAAGACCACCTCACTCAATTCCAGAACCTTACGATAATCCAAATCTCATCCAATAAAGGAATCCCATCACACCATGGCTACCCAAAAATGGAAAGGTAAGGCTAAAACCATTGTTAAACCAGGAAAAACCCATGCTAATGATAGCAATTGAACCAAAATAAACAAATGCATGTACTATTCATTCACACCTCAACTAGGACATCTCACATGCAACGTGTTAGCTAGAAAATCCTCCTACTGAAGCTACTTGATCTAACCTTCCTTGCTTGTCCTCTTCCTTCATTTAATTTCCTTGTCCTTCCTTCACCTTCCTTTCTCCAATGTTAGAGTGCTCCATGAATTCTTTGTGTGCAATAGTATGAGAGAATAGAATAGAGCTCCAAAACTGAACTGGCAAAAATTTGTGAACTAGTCCTTAAAAGATTTTTTACTATCAAGGCCTCTATTTTCCTTGAAATTTTCCTTTCTTGCAAATTGTGACCATTCATCTCCCTTTTCTCCTATTTTGCTTTATAATTTTCATAAATGAATGTAAATTAATGCCTCTTTTCCTTTTCCAATGCCTTTGCCAATTTCCTTAGCCATAATAAACTGGAGTGACACCCACTAGGAATTTTTTCCAACATTCATCTTGGAATATATGCCCCATGACCTTGGTCTTATTCTTTTTCCTTTATTACATGAACTTTTAACATAGGGTTGTTACAAACTCCCCTTAGGGAAACATTATCCTCAGTGTTCTATGATGCCTATGACTAGAAAACCATTGAAAACCAAAAAATATTTCCCAAGGAGCTTTATAACTTAGCCCAATGTCGTATTACAATAAACAACTACTAAAAAACATGACCAACATAACAAACATGACAATCATACCTTTTTATTGGAGCTTTATAACACAGCTCATTACGATATTTAAAACCATATATATAATTATATATATATATATATATATATTATATATATATATATATCTCAAAAATCATTTTCTTGACCCAACAAATAATGAAGGATACATAGCCCACATATGATCAACCATCTCCCATGTAGCTTCATTGGGCCCAAAGCACTTCCTCTGCACTTTAACTTGCTCGATTGCTCTGTTCTGGAGCATGAGTTGTTTCTGTTGCAATATGCATTGTGGTTTTGGATGGAATTCTCCCTCTTGTTCCACCTACAATACAGACTAGTCAATCACATGATCAACATCCTTCAAACGTCTTTTAAGAAATGAAACATGTAATACATCATGGACTTTCACTGTTGGAAGTAGAGTAATTATGTAGGCCATTGGTCCAATCCTCTCAAGGATCTAAAAAGGCCCATAATATCGAGGTGTTAGCTTGGCACGTGATCCAATCCTCAAGGAGCTCCTCTTGGGATTGATGTGCAAATACACATGCTCCCCAACTTGAAACTCCTTAAATTCCCTATGTTGATATACATATCTCTTCTATTTATCCTGTGCCACCTTTGAATTATTCTTGCAACATGCATATCCTCTTCCATCTCTTCCAACATATCTAGTCCAATCAACACCCTATTCACTAGATTACTCTAGATGATGGGGATGTTACAACTCCCCCTGTAAAGAGCCTCCAATGGGCTCATCATCAAGGAATCTTGATACTCATTATCATACACAAAATCAACCAGTGGGAGACACTCTTCCCAATTCCTTTGTTGATGCATGACATGCATCCTCAACATGTCCTCAAGAATCTTGTTGACTCTCTTTTTCTGTCCATCTGTCGATGGATGATAGGTTGTACTAAAATCCAACTTTGTATCAAACCTGCAAACAACTACTTCCAAAACCTGGAAGTGAACTTGGCATCTCTTTCTGATATAATCTTCTTAAGAACACCATGCAATCTCATTATTTCGCTAGTGAAGACCTAAGCTACCTCACTAGTTGAATTAGTAGACTTCACTAGAATGAAGTGAGCTACCTTGGTCAACTTTTCAACCACAACCATGATGGAATCAAGTTGTCTAGATGTCCTCGACAAAACTATGATGAATCCATGGAATTGACCTCCAATTTACATTTCGGAATTAGAATTGGTTGCAATAGACCACCTAAATGCTTGCACTTTGCTTTTACATGTTGACAATCCAAACACCTTGTAACGAAATCAGCTACCTCTTTCTTCAGATTCATCCAATAGTAAAAAAAAATCATAGCTATTAGAGTCTTCTTATATCCAGGGTGACCTAAATATTGCTAAACATGAAATTCCCTCAAGATAAGCTTCTTGATCTCACTGTTGTCTGACACATAGATCATGTCCCTAAATCTCACCAAATCGTCTGTCGTGAGATGATAATCCACATCTTGTTCATTTGTACTCTAATGCTATAACTTATTCTTAAGCTGTTGGTACATGTCATCCTAATGCCCTACCTGCAAGATCCACTCTTGCAAATGTGTCCCATATGAACTCATAGTTGTAATGTGATTTACCTGCACTCTTCTGCTAAGAGCATCTACAACCCTATTCTCTCCCATAATGTACTTGATATCGAATTCAAACTCATTGGGTGTGGCTAACCAGCTATCTTATCTGGAATTCATATTAGTTTGGTCAATAGTTTGGTCAAATAATATCTCAATCTACTATGATCACTCATCAAAACAAACCTCTTGCCAAGAATATAGTGCCTCTGCATCTTCAATGCATGAATGATGGTGTGCTCATTTAGTTTCCTTTACTCATAACATACCACCTATCCCTCTTGCATCAAGACTCCACCAAGTCCTCTCTTGCAAGCATTTGTTCACACCATGAACTCTTTATCTATATCCACAATATCTAGAACTGGAGCTTTCTAAAATATCCAAAATTTATCTCAAAGTTTATAAACATTGGCAAATATTACTAGTCTCTAATATGCAAACTATAAAATGGTTGCAGATAATTTTGTACAAGTACCCAATTTTTTATTTTTTTTATATAGGCTCTATAAAATTTTGGCTATTTTCAAGGTATAATATTTTTATACTATAAAAGTTTGGCAAATAATTTTCTGAAAATATGGAAATTCACAAATAATTGTTTTTCAAAAAGGATGGAGAATTAGCCCACCTTCGAATACTAGCCCCTAAAATTTTCCCTGACTGCTTTAATTTCTCAAAACTAGTTGCACGTTCATCTGTCCATTCAAGTTTCTTTCCTTTCCTCTACAAATATCTAATAGAATAGGAAATCCTTGAGAATTTTTGATGAACCTCCTGTAATAACCTGCTAACCCCATGAATGATCTGACCTCATCCACATTCCTAGGAGCTACCCATTCCATGATAGCTTTGATATTTACTAGATACATTGTTATGCCTTCCCTGGAAACAACATGTCCCAAGTAATGAACTTTTGTCTGAAATAAATTGTACTTACTAATATTTCCATACAATTGATTCTCTTTTAGCAATATTAACATTGTTGCTAGGTTTTTTGTGTGCTCTTCCTCATTCTTATAATTTATCAATATGTCATCAATGAATGCTATCTCAAAATTTTCTAGATAAGGACACAACACACTATTCATCAAACACATGAAAGTAGTTGGAACATTAATGAAACCAAAAGGAACCACAACAAACTCATAATTCACATACCTAGTCTAGAATGCAGTCTTGTAAATTCCTCATCTTTGATGTGTACCAATGATATCCTGGTTTCAAATTAATCTCCAAGATCATTGTTACTCCCTTCAATTAATCAAATAAATCATCGGTCATTGGTGATGGATACATGTTCTTGATTGCCACACTGTTTAGCTTCTTGTAATCAATGCATAACCTAACAGTATCGTATTTCTTCTTCACAAACAGCATTGGTGCACCCCAAGGCGATACACTTGGCCTTATGTATCCTTTATCGAGCATTTCCTTCAACTACAGATTCAATTCGACCAACTTTGGAGTGCTTATCATGTAAGGTTTTTTTGATGTTGGTGTTGCTCTTGTTACCAACATAATAGAGAAATAAATTTCCTTATGAGGAGGCAACTCTGAAATCTCTTTTGGAAACACATCCTGAAACTACTTCAAAATCAGATACCTCTTCAACACTTTTGTATCCTCAACATCCTTACCTTTGTCACTATAAATAGGCACTATGAACATTACACACCCTTTCCTACAATTGTGCTTATTCTACATAGTTGTAACCATTCTCACCAATGTAGGCTTCTTCTTCCCATGTAATCTTCTCTTCTCTCCATCATCATCCAAGCACTCGATATCCTTCTCATAACGATCCACCTTGGTCCTGTGAAGGTACAACCAATCCATACCCAGAAGCATAATGTATGATCCCAATCGAAGCACATTTAGATTTGTTGATGTAGGCATACCATTCAACTCAAATGCATAATGTCTTACCCAATAATGAACTATTTTCTCAGTACCTATAGCCAACTGCACCAACCAAGGCTCTACATGTACTTCTTTTCTGAAACCACACTTATCCACCAAGTGAGGATTAACATAACCATAAGTAGATCCGGGATCAATTAAAATGGAAACAACTTGATCACATAGCTTACCTTCCATTTTAATAATGGATGTTTGGTGATCTTCCTGCTTGTTATCAAATGTGACATAGATTTGAGGAATTCTCTAGCCCACATCACTAATTCTCTGCGCCTCCTGACCATTATGAATTTGAGGTTTGCCATCTTGATATAATGAACAATCCTTCTTGCAATGATCTTTTCCACAAGTCCACCACTGCAACAATTCTCTGCCACTACCCATATTCTGTTGCTCTCCAAGCTGAGGTCCATATCCCTTCTCTACTACATTCAACTTATTGTAAGGAACAACATTTTCCTTCTCACATGCATCCTGAGGTCTTGCTCGCTTCGGTGGCCACTTTCCTTTTGTCTTTTTATCCCCTTTACAATCTCACTTAGGCTTGGTCTTACGCTTTGATTTCTCATAATATGGATTCAACTTCCTAATGAATTCCTCTAGCGATTGAGGCTCATCAAACACAATCCAATCTTGGAATGTTAATGGCAGTCCATGGATTAACCTTTGAACTATTGTCTTCTCATCCTTGAGGTAAGGCACATACCTCAACAATCCCAAAACCTTAGTCGTGTACTCCATATCTGTCATAGATCCCATCTTCAACTCATAGAACTCCTTTATCTTACCATCATAGTATCTCTCTGAAAAGTACTTCTTCCTTAAGAGTATTTTTACCACATTCCAACTCAAATCCTCTATCCTTTTCCCTCTAACATGCTTCACATCATCCCACCAAATATATGTCTTTCCCATGAGAATAAAAATAGATAACATGTCTTTTATGTTCTCTCTAGAATCATGTAGCTCAAATAAATTCTTCATCCCAAGCAACCATGCCTTTGCATCTTCCAATTTCTTCGACTCTCCATCAAATGTAGGAGGCTTGGATTTCTTGAAATCATCTGGAAAATATCCCCTCTCATTCCTCCTATAAGGATGATAACGATGATGACATTGATACCTATCTGAACCAAAACTAGAGTAGTACCCGTAACCACTACCTCTCTTGTGAAGTCTATCCAATAACCTACCATCTATGATTGTGTCATCCCTATCCGATTTGTACCCTAATCAATATCTGCTACCATATACCCCATTAGTCCTACCCTCTTGTCCATAAGTAATATGTGGTTTTCCTTGTCTCTCAAAATCTGATACTCTTAAGGATCACTACATTAACCTCTATCTTCTTTTCCTATTCCCTAGCAAGTCTTTTTGATGTGTTAATGATTATGTCATTATCCACCTTGGAACTTTTGATTTCTACCTTTAAACTTCCCAAGGTATCTGATATGTCATGAGAGTACTCATCTCTTGGTTGCTCATCTAATATATAAGGAGAGTCACATGAATTGTAATCCACCATTATGTTAGTCATGTCTAATCTTCATCTTTTCTTGCAAACATATCATGTCAGATAACAAAATATAGACATAATCAACATACCTTAGTGAATTTCAAGGGAGGATATCTCATTTACACAAATCAGTCCATATTAGCACGAAAAAGATATATACATAATGACATCGTCTCCTCAATCATCATACATGACAACACAAGACTGTAACATTAACCATATACATGTTAACCATAACCACTACCATGCATGCATAACAACCACATAGACACTAACATGCATGCATGACAATCACTTTTACACTGTGGTCCAATGTTGCTACCTTTCTTTGATACCACCCTCTAACCAACCCCTCCCACATTTACCCAATTTCACTCGCTTTCCACAGAAAACATGAGATGAAGAGTTACTGTAACATGATTGGACCTCTAAGGTTTAGTTAAGGAAGTGGGGATGACATCTAACAAGTTACAGACATCCCTCAAGCCTTACAGGACACTTATGGGCCAAAGAACCACCCCATGTGACCAAACCTTCAGTTGGATTACTTTTTCACTGACCCGGACCCACAACTGCATGCATGACAAGGCAAGGGTGCAGTTATAGGCCTCCAACCACATGCACAAGCCTCCTTCCTAGTGGTTATAGACCAAACTCTTCAGTTCAGAGGGTGTTGTCCCAAGATCTGAGGCACCTTCCCAGGCCAGCCTCCATACCACTGCCCAGAACTACCTCTAATTTCTCTTAATGATAAATAACATAATGACAATGTTATTCATACAAAACTAGAATTAACCAAGCCCAACCATGACAATAATTTCGTCAAACATATGTTGAAAATTTGAGTTACAGGTCATGAATGCATATATCACCATAAGAGTTTGTAATCCATATGATAATCATCAAGACAATTCTATTCCCTCTCCACATAGTTGCAATAACACTCATTATTACATGCATTCATCAACCATTTATATACTTATCCAATCTTGAACAAGTCATAGCTAGAGCACATTACAAATCCATGCTTATAACCAGTGTATAACCAGATTATTAACCATGACATAACAACCATCAAATCAGCATAATATCAAGTATAAGTGCTTATAGAATACAATAGTAAATAACTCTTATTAATTGATGCAAAAGCCTACCAAGTTAGGGACTTCCACATACCACCCAAACATAGATTCAATTGAACCAAATATTTCTTTCATCCAATCACCCCCGTGCCATATTCCAAGCATGAATGTGGGATATCAAGACATAAACAACCAGGGCTTCATGGAGATTAAACCACCTCCACACTCATGCTACCGTGATCTCGCCAAATCTAGTCAAGAGATCACGAAGCCCATACAAGCTTGGATGCCTCAGATTTTCTTCACCATTACCTTGAGAAATTTCCCTATCTCCAACCACTTGTTGAGGGCTTTTTGAAGATTAAACCACCTCCACATCTAACCCTTGGGAATTTTCCTGAGACCACCTCACCTAATTCCAAAACCTTCTGAAAATCCAAAGATCAACCAAGAAAAGAATCACATCACACCATGGCTATCTGGAAATGGAAAGGAAAGGTTGAAACCAATGTAAAACCAAGAAAAACCCATGCCAATGACAACAAATGAACCAAAAAAACAAATGCATGTACTGTGCATTCACACCTCAGCTAGGAAATCACACATGCAATCTTTTACCTACAAAATCCTCCTGCTAAAGTTGGTTAATCTGATCTTCCTTTCTTGTCCCTTGCTTTCCTTACTAGTCCTTTTCCTACCTTTACTTTCCTTGTCCTTCCTTTGCCTTCCTTTCTCTAATTTTAGAGTGCTCCAAGAATGCTTTATGTCTATAAGAGTATGAGAGAATAGAAGAGATATCCAAAACTGAAATGAACAAAAGTTATGAACTAATCCTCAAAAGCCTTTTTATTATTGAGACCACTATTTTCTTCATTTTCCTCAATTTTACTTCAATTTTTCCTCTCATGCAAATTTGTGACCCTTCATCTCCTTTTTCTCCTATTTTCCTTTAATTTTAATAAATAAATTCTAATTAATGCCTCTTTTCCTTTGTCAATGCCTTTCCCAATTTCCTTAGCCATAATAAACCAAAGTGACCCACTAGGTTGTTTTTCCAACATTCAGCTTGGAATACATGTCCCATGACCTTGGTCTTATTCTTTTTCCTTTATTACATGAACTTTTAACCCGAGGTTGTTATTAACCCCCACCCCCCGAGGGAAACATTGTCCTCTGTATTCTATGACACTTATGACTAGAAAACTGCTGAAAACCAAAATATATTGCCCATGGAGATTTATAACTTAGCTTGATGTAGTATTACAATAAGAAACTGTTGAAAACCATGAACAACATGAGAAACATGACAATCACCGCTAGTTGGAACTTTATAACGCAAATCATTGCGATATTTACAACCATATACATATACCAAAATTTATTTTCTTGACCCAGCAAATAATGAAGGATACAAAGCCCGCATCTAATCAGTCATGTCCCATGTAGCTTCATCAAGCCCAAAGCACTTCCACTACACTTTAACTTGCTCAATTGCTCTATTCTGGAGCATGAGCTATTTCCACTGCAATATGCATTGTGGTTCTGGATGGAATTCTCCCTTTTGTTCCACCTGCAATACAGACTGGTCAATCACATGATCAACATCCTTCACATATATTTTAAGAAATGAAACATGGAAAACATCATGGATTTTCATTGTTAGTGGCAGTACAAGTCTATATTCCATTGGTCTAATCCTCTCAAGGATCTCAAAAGGCCCACAATACCAAGGTGCTAGCTTGGCACATGATCCAATCCTCAAGGAGCTTCTCTTGGGCTTGATGCGTAAATACACATGCTCCCCACCCTGAAACTCCTTAAAATTCCATGTGATGATCTGCATATCTCTTTTGTCTATCTTGTGTTTCCTTTATATTCTTCTTTATAACCTGCATTTCTTTTTCCATCTTAGCCAACATGTCCAGTCCAATCAATACCTTGTTCACTCAATTGCTCCAACTAATGGGGGTATTACAAATTCACTCGTAAAGAGCCTCAAATGGACTCATCATCAAGGAGATTTGATACCCATTATTTTACGCAAACTCAACCAGTGGGAGATGCCCTTCCCAATTTCTTTTTTGATGCATACCATACATCCTCAACATGTCCTCAAGAATCCTATTGACCCTATTTTTCTATTCATCTGTTTGTGGATGATAGGTTGTACTAAAAGCCAATTTTATGCTCAAACCTACAAACAACTCCTTCCAAAACTTGGAAGTGAGCTTGGCATCTTTGTCTAATACAATCTTCTTACGAACACCATGTAACCTCATTATTTCCCTAATGAAGCCCTAAGCTACCTAATTTGCTGAATTGGTAGACTTCACTAGAATGAAGTGAGCTACCTTGGTTAACCTATCAACCACAAACATGATGGAATCATGTTGTCTATATGTCCTCAGCAACCTTTGATGAAATCCATGGAAATGAGCTCCCATTTCCATTTTGAAATCAGAATTAGCTCCAATAGACCACCTAGATGCTTGCACTCTGCTTTAACATGTTGACATTCCAAACACCTTGTGACAAAATCAACTACACATTTCTTTAGGTTCGGCCAATAGTAGAACTTCTTCACAACTGTTAAAGTCTTGTGATATCCTAGGTGACCTGAATATGACTTAACATGAAATTCACTCAAGATAAGATCCTTGAGCTCATTGTTGTCTCGCACATAGATCCTATCCCTAAATCTCACCAAATCATTTGTCATGAGATGATAATCCACATCTTGTTCACCTGTACTCTGATGCTATAACCTATGCTTAAGCTACTTGTACCTATCATCCGATGCCCTTTCTACAAGATCCTCTCCTACAAATATGTCCCATATGAATGCATAGTTGCAATGTGACTTACCTACACTCTTTTGCTAAGAGCATCTGCAACCTTATTCTCTTGACCCAAAATTTACCTAATCTCGAAGTCAAACTCATTGAGCATGGCCAAAAATATAGCTTGCGTAGCATTTAGATTAGGTTGGTCAAAAAGTATCTCAATCCACTGTGATCACTTATCAAAACAAACCACATTCCAAGAATATAGTGCCTCCACATCCTCAATGCATGAATGATTGTTTCCAACTCAATATCATGACTCACATAATTCTGCTTGTTCTCATTCAGTTTCCTTGACTCATAGCATACCACCTGTCCCTCTTGCATCAAGACTCCACCAAGTCCTCTCCTACAAGCATCTGTGCAGACCATGAACTCTTTATCTAGATCTGCAATCTTTAAAACTAGAGCTTTCTAAAATAGCCAAAGTTTATCTCAAAGTTTATAAACATTAGCGAATATTACTAGTCTCTAATATGCAAAATATAAAATGGTTGGATATAATTTTGTTAAATAGCTCAAATTTTTAATATTTTATATAGACTCTATAAAATTTTGGCTATTTTCAATGTATAATATTTTAATACTAAAATTTAAGGTGAATCATTCTCTGAAAATATTGAAATTCACGAATTTTTTTTTTTCAAAAAGCATGGAAAATTATCCCACCTGCAAATATTAGCCCCTAAAATTTTCCCTAACGGTCTCAACTGCTCAAAACTAGCTACACATTCCTTTTTCCATTCAAATTTCTTTCATTTCCTCTACAAAGATATAATAGGATAGGAAATCCTTAAGAATTTCTTGATGAACTGCCTGTAATAACCTGCTAACCTCATCAACTTTCCTAGGAGCTACCCATTCCATGATAGCTCTGATCTTTTCTAGATCCAATTCTATGCCTTCCTAGGAAACAACATGTCCCAAGAAATGAACTTATGTACTGCACCTACTAAGCTTGGCATACAACTGATGCTCTCTCAACAATATTAACATTGTTTCTAGGTGTTTTGTGTACTCTTCCTCATTCTTAGAATATATCAATATGTCATCAATGAATACTATCACAAACTTGTCCAGATAAGGACACAACACATTGTTCATCAAACACATGAAAGTATTTGAAACATTAGTCAAACTAAAAGGAACCACAAAAAAATCCTAATGCCCATATCTGGTCTGAAATGCAGTCCTACAAATGTCCTCTTCTTTGATGCATACCCAATGATATCCTAATTTCAAATCAATCTTTGAGAACACTGCTCCTCTCTTCAACTAATAAAATAAATCATTGATCCTTGGTAACATATACTTGTTCTTGATCATCACCTTCTTTAGCTTCATGTAATCAATGCACAACCCATGCGTGTCATCTTTCTTCTTCACAAACAACATTGATTCACCCCAAGGCAATACACTTTTCCTTATGTATCCTTTATCAAGAATTTCCGTCAACTGCAACTTCAATTCCACCAACTTTGGAGGGCTCATCCTATAAGGTGCCTTTGATGTTGGTGTTGTTCCTGGTACCAAATCAATAGAGAAATCAATTTCCCTATGAGGAGACAACTCTGAAATATTTGTTGGAAATGCATCCTTTAACTACTGCAAAATTGAATACCTCTTCAAGACTTATGCATCCTCGACATCCTTAGCTTTGTCATTGGAGACATGCATTGCAAAAATTACACACCCTTTCTCACAACTGTGCTTAGCCTACATAGTTGTAACCATTCTCACCAATGTAGGCTTCTTCTACCCCTGTAAGCTTCTCTTCTCTCCATCATCATCCAATCACTCGATAACCTTCTCATAATAATCCACCTTAGTCCTGTGAAGGTACAACCAATCCATACCTAGAAGCATACTATATGATCCCAATGGAAGAACATTTAGATGCACTGATGTAGGGATACCATTCAGCTTAAATGCACAGGCTCTTACCCAATGATGAACTCTTTTCTTAGTACCTGTAGCCAACTACACCAACCAAGACTCTGCATGCACTTATTTTCTCAAACCACACTTATCCACCAGGTTAGAATTAACATAACTATAATTAGATTTGGGATCAATCAAAATGGAAACAACTCAATCACATAGCTTACCTTCCATCTTAATAATGGGTGCATGGTAATCTTCCTGTTTGTTATCAAATGCTGCATAGAATCGAGGAATCCTCTAGCCCACATCCCCAATTGTCTGTGGCTCCTGACCACTGTAGATCTGAGGTCTTCCACCCTGATACAATGAACAATCATTCTTGCAATTATCTTTTCCACAAGTCCAACACTCCAATAGTTCTCTTCCACTACCCTTGTTCTACTTCTCTCTAGGCTGAGGTCCATGTCCCTTCTCTACCGCATTAAACTTATTGTAAGGAGCAACCTTTTCCTTCTCACCTGCATCTTTAGATATTGCTCGCTTCGGTGGCCACTTTCCTTTGGTATTTTCATCCTCTTTCCAATCTCTCTTAGGCTTGGTATTACACTTCAATATCTCATAATAGTGCTTGAACTTCCTAATGACTTCCTCCGGCGATCGAGGCTCATCATACCCAGTATGATCCTTGAATGCTAATGGAAATCCACTGATGAAACTTTGAACTTTTGTCTTCTCATCCTTGAGGTAAGGCACATACCTCAACAATTCCAGAAACTTAGTCGTGTATTCCTCATTTATCATAGATCCCATCTTCAACTTGTAGAACTCCTCAGCCTTACCATCATAGTGTCTCTCTAACAAGTACTTCTTCATGAAAAGCCTTTTGACCTCTTGGCTACTCATATGATACATAAGGAGAGTCACGTGAATTGTAATCCACCATTATGTTAGTCATCACTGATCTTCTTCTTCTTCCTATAAACATGCCATGTCAGATAACCCAATATAAACATAATAAACATACCTCAATGAATTTTAGGGGAGGCTATCTCATCTGCACAAATCAGTCCAGATTAGCACGACAAAAATATATACATAATGACATCGGTTTTGCAATCATCATACATGACAACACAAGATTGTAACACTAACCATATACACATTAACCATAACCACTACCATGCATGCACAACAACCATATAGACACTGACATGCATGCATGACAATCACTTTTACCCCAATCTCCATTGTTGCAACCTCGCTTTAACGCCACCCTCAAACCAATCCCTCCTACATTTACCCAATTTCACTGGCTTGCCAAGGTAAACACTAGACGAAGATTTATTATAACATGACCAAACCTCCAAGCTTTAGTTAAGGAAATGGGGCCGACAATTGACATGTTACAGACATCCCTCAAGTCTTACTGGACACTTAGGGCCTAAAGAACCACCCCAGGTGATCAAACCCTGAGTTGGATTACTTTGTTACTGACCTGGACCCACAACCGCATGCATGAAAAAGAAAGGGTGTAGCTATAGGCCTCCAACCACACGCAAAAGCCTCCTTCCCAACATTTATAGCACAAAATATTTAGTTCAGAGGGTGCAGTCCCAAGATCTGAACCACCTTTCGAGACCAGCCTCCATACCATTGCCCAAAAATGCCTATAATTTCTTTGAAGGATAAATTACATAATGGCAATGTTATTCATACAAAACAAGAAAAAGAATTTGACTTAGCCAAGCCTAACCATAACAATCATTTCGTCAAACATATGGTGAACATCTAAGTTATAGGTCGTGAATGAATATATGATCATAAGGGTTTGTAATCCATATTATAATCATCAAGAAGACTCTATGCCCTCTCCACATAGTTGCAATAACAATAATCATTCCATGCATTTATCAACCATTTATATACATATCAAATCCTGAACAAGTCATAACTAGAGCACATTACAAATCCATGCTTATAACCAACATATAACCATATTATTAACCATGACATAACAACCATCAAATCATCATAATATCAAGTATAAGTGCTCATAGAATACAATAGGAATAACTCTTATTAACTTATGCAAAATCCAACCAGGTTAGGGACTTCCACGTACCACCCGACCATAGATTGGGATGAACCAAATATTTCTTTCAGCCAATCGCTCTCATGCCATATTCCAAACATGAATGTGGGATCTCAAGACATAAAAAAACTAGGGCTTACCGAAGATTAAACCACCTCCACCCCCATGCTATCATGATCTCACCAAAACTAGTCAAGATATCATGAAGCCCATACAAGCTTGGATGCCTTAGAGTTTCTTCACCGTTACCTTGAGGAATTTTCCTATCTCCACCCACCTATCGAGGGATTATCATAATTCAAACAACCTCCACCTCCAACCCTTGGGATTTTCCTGAGACCACCTCACCTGATTCCAAAACCTTCAAACAATCTAAAGCTCAACCAATAAAAGAATCCCATCACATCATGGCTACCCAAAAATGGAAAGGAAAGGACGAAACCACTCTCAAACTAGGAAAAGCTTATTCCAATGACAACAAATTGACCAAATAAACAAATGCATGTACCATGCATTCACACCTCAACTAGGGAATCACGCATGCAAATTGTTACCTACAAAATCCTCTTATTGAAGCTGCTTGATCCAACCTTCCTTGCTTGTCCCTTGCTTTCCTTATTTGTCCTTTCCCTTCCTTTGCTTTCCTTGTCCTTCCTTTACCTTCTTTTCTCCATTGGTAGAGTGCTCCAAGAATGTTGTATGGCTGCAAGAGTATGAGAGAATAAAAGAGAGCTCTAAAAATGAAATAACAAAAAGTTATGAATTGATCCTTAGAAGGTTTTTAATTATCGAGGCCTATATTTTCTTCATTTTCCTCTATTTTCTTTCAATTTTTCCTCTCATGCAAATATGTGATCCTTCATCTCCCTTTTCTGTTATTTTCCTTTATTTTTCATAAATAAATGTCAATTAATGCTTCTTTGTCTTTGCCAATTTTCTTAACCGTAATAAACCAAAGTGACACCCACTAGGATGTTTTTCCCAACATTTAGCTTTGAATATGTGTCCCATGCCCTTGGTCTTATTCTTTTGCCTTTATTACATGATCTTTTAACTCGGGATTGTTACACACAACATCCCATACATCAACTCCAAGTGATTGAATATAGGTCTTCATCCTTACTTTCCAAAATACATAGTTTGTTCCATTGAAAATAGGTTCCCTATTGATAAATCCTCCTTCTTGGTTTTCCATAGTCCTCAATATTTCTTCCAGTTGTTAAACTAATTTGAAGAAACTTGGCTCCGATACCAATTGTTAGAAACCATGACAATATTGGGGGGGGTGAATAAGTATTGCAAAATTTTTTAAATTCCTTTTATTTGTGTAAGAATACTAGGACACCACGAAATACTTCAACAAATAATACATATGAGTATGACATGAACCAAAATAAATAGCACAAATAGTAGAAGGATATTCTTCAAAATTTTTACAATTTCTTCATAAGGAAAGGTACTACTTATTGTTACAAAGTTTTTTGGCTACAACCAGGAGGAAGCTACCACTCCCTGATTTATCAGCTATGACTGAAAGGATATTCAACCCCTAAACGTTTACTAGAAACTATTGGAAGGAACTAAAACCCCTAAATATTTACCAGCAACTATCGGAAGGAGCTACAACCTCTGATCTGCAAGCTACAACTTGCTTGACCTCAATGATTCATCTTTCATGCAAATTTCATACTCAAGTCAAGAAGGACAAATCCTTACATAAACAAATAAGTTTCTCTCTTTAATCACTTGCCATAAGCACCTTCAACAATATCTAATTACTGGCAAATCCACCATCCACAACAACAACATCAATCCAACCCAACTCACACACACACACACTCTGCACAAACTTGTTCAATCGACTATACTTATAAAAAAAATCAACTGATACAATTAGCTTCTTTTCTTTTTAGTTAACTTATTAATTTTAATCTTTGCATGAATCTTTTATTTTTAGCTTTTGTCAAGCAATCTACATGTGTTCTCCAAGTCTTCAGGTATTGATCTGTTGTTTCAAACTCAATCTCTAAGTTTTACAATCAATTCTACTTATTCTAGCACTTTATCGTAGTTTAGTTATAGTTTATCTGCAATTTCTAATTTTGATTAGTATTATATTTGGATAAATTTCCAAAATTCCCAAATATACCGCCAATAATGTCCATTCCGCCATATTTTCACCTTAGGCCCCTCATGCTTTATACATTGGCCATATAGCCTATATGACCAAGGAGTTGTAACCTCAGACTTAGTCCCTAAGTGCTTAGCCAACCTGCACCATAATTGGATGATATCATGATGCGTCATATGTGCCAGGTGGCCTCCCGTGAGTGGTCCAATTGTCGCTCGAGAATGGCCCAGTTGGACACCCTAATCATCCAAAAATACCTTCCACATGTCATACTCTCATTAGGCCGTGTCACTTCCACATGTGTTGCCACATGTCTTCACCTTTGTCGGTCTTGCTGCGTATTAGCCTATCTGCCACCTTTGCATTTCACACACCATTTCATGTCGTCTTGACCTGTCCAATTCCTGTTGATGGTTTGTGGAACCCCCACCCCTATGTTGTTTTTGGTTTAGAGGGGGAGGCAGTGCACAATCATCGTCCATCGTCGATCTTGCGATCAGTGTTCTGGGCAAACTACCCATTGCAAACCCCCTTTGCTCCTAATGGTCGAGCAAGCATGGGCCTATGAAATTCCAGCGACGTGTCAGAGGGGGCGCGTGGCAATAGATCCGCCCATTTATATGCTTGATGGTTAACTCTATCCATCCCCCATTTCTTCCACCTGCAGTTCCGCTAAGTTTGGTTGAATGCCAAACTAACCATGTTCCAAAGATCCTCTACCAAGTTTAGCTACAACTTTGACTTTAGGATTTCCTAAGCTTTGACTGACCTTATCTTCTAATCTAGGATATCATTTATTAAATTCCATATGCCACTAGAAATCTCTTTCAAAGCTCTTTCCATCTAAGTGGGTTCCACTTGACTTTGAGGTGTTCTTATGTACTGGACATGTCTTCAAAGTAATTGCACCTTCTCCATCCATTCTCTACTCATTGCAATCATCTCGTCTTTTTCCATCATCTATTAACACCTTTGACACCCTTTGTCATCAATGACAACACAACATTTCTAATAACTTTATCATAGGCAAACAATTCCTTTGTATTTTAGTTGAGAAACCATAATCCCTAATCCTAAAGTAAATCATAGTGTGAAACTTAGAATTACCTTAGTTATTAATTTGTAAGAAAGAAGTAATGGGTTTTAGAATTCTACTATCTCATTTGTTTCACTGTTAAATGTTCTTACGAAGAAATCATTTCAAATTTATATACACGCAAAGAACACCTGGAAATAGAGTGACTGTGAAGAAGTTTAGTAAACTCGAGCACAACAAATCCAATTAATCCAACAATGAATTGTAATTGTTGTATTAATTGTTTTTTAGTTTTATATTTAAATAGTTATCTTTATTTTTATTTAGGCAGACATTAATTTGTACTGAGTAATTTTTTTTTATTAAAAAATTCCAATTTATAAGGGTAATACATAGTTTATAAAAAAATTATGGTGTTTTTAGAGTAAAATGATTTTATGATATAGAATTTTGGTGAACCAGTTTAGAAAAAAATGGAAACTAGTGAATCTATTTTCAGAAAAAACAAAGAAAATTAACCAATGGGTGAAATCTTGCCTCTAAAATTTTCCCTACCTATTTCCCAATAGACTTGGACAATCCAACACGTGGAGCATGTTTTCCATAGGTCTTGTATTCTTCTCCTTCTCATTTAGTTAATGTAATCTCCCCTATTGTGCCAACCCTTGAACTTAACATAATCACAAAGCTCCTTCACACTCCTCATGAATAATTAATGGATGATTGATGTCTTATAGCCTTTCAAACATCCAATATTTATATAAGATTTCTCTAGCATTTACAAGCCCCTCCAACCCTATGTGGACCCAAGTGCCCATATCGCCAACTTCAACTATAGTCCATGGTGCCTCTGCACCATCTAATGATGTTAGGCCCAAAGTGTCATGTGCCCAACAAAGGTGCACCCAAAAAGTGTGTCTAGTGTTTGTGTGCTCCACGAATGTGTGTCCAATGTATGTGCATCCAATAAATGTGTCCCATGTTTGTGCTCCATGGATGCCTGTGCTCAAAGGCACTTCTACCCTCCATGACAACCCCTAAGTGTGGACTCTCCAACTCCTTGGGTTTATGTATATCCCAATAACCTATCTATAAAATCTAGTCATGTTCTCTATGCCAATCTTGTCCATTATTCATCATATTTGTGGATTAAATGGTTCACTACCCTAATCCCCACTTTTCCTTCCTTTGCTAAGTTTCCTTCCAATTTTCTCTTGGTATGTCCAACTAATTTGCCCTACCAAAGTTTGTTGTAAAAAAAGTGTGAACAAGAACACTAAAAATATCCATGGTAAACTTTACCATCATGCAAAAACATCCAAAACCAACCAGTGATCAAGCTTCCATCGTATCCATCCAAGTCCATCAATAATAAACAAGGTGATTTTGCAACAAAGGTACCAAAATCATTCAATGCTAACGCCTTACAACAACCCAAAAAATGACGAATGATTTGTGCCCACCTTATATAACTTACGCAAAAAAAGCCATAATCCATATAAAGTAAACATACTCATTTGTGCGTGGCATTCCATGGACAAACTAGGGAAACGAGAAAGGGAAACTATGGAGCAACGAAGTTTAGGGGATAGTCGAGTTGATATGCACGATGGAGACCATGAGCAACCAAGAGGGATGAACGCGTGGTGGAGATTTAATGCACCAACCCTACCTATATCCATGGCTACTAGGTATGACTGAAATATGGAGATAGACCACGAGCAACCAAGAGGGATGAATGCATGGTGTAGATTTAATGCACCGGCGCTAGCTATACATGGCTATTGGGTATTAGTGCCCATCCAAAAAAAATGAGTGACATATGAGGTACATGGGAAAAGGGATGAGATTGGTCCCAAAAACCCATGAAACTTAATTCCAATTGAATAGAACAGCGACTCTTGTCCACGTAGTTTTCCAACGCCACCTTGGACGCTATCCATGGCTATTGGGTATTAGAACCCATCAAAAAAATGAGTGACATGTGAGGTACATGGGAAAAGGATGAGATTGGTCCCAAAACCCGTGAAACTTAATGCCAATTGAATATACCATCGACCCTTGTCCACGTAGTTTTCCAACGCCACCATTTCCAAGGTGATTTCTAGGGGTTGACCACCATGGCCTCCCTCCCCTACTTGAGCAAATTGTTTGACCCACTTCATGTATTCTGAAATCCATCGCGTATCATTTCTTTCCACAGCATCACAATATCAATATCATTCCTCTGAAGTAAACAACCATACCATACAAGATTTGTTAGAAGATATTCCTCTGAAGTATTTCCTTTTTCTCCACATAAATCTTCATCTTCTCCACTAAAAACAGCTGCAAATTAGAAGATAAATGGGTCTGTAGACCGACTGCAAAGGACTGCCCGTGATAGAGAAACGAACTAGAGTTTTGCTGGCTCCTATGGTATATGCGAGGGTTGAGTTAGGTAAGGATAATTTATTGTGAAGTGTTTCAAATATGCTTTGATAAATCGAAGTACGTCCTTGCTCATGACGATCAATATAGGGAGCAAAGCAGTCAGAGGAGGCAGGAGATGCACGATGAGCTTGCTGGCAAAGACTTTGACAAGTGGTATATACAAAATATATATTTATACCTAGCAGTTAAATCAATCAATGTATTGCCTGAGTGCATGGCCAAAAAGCTAGCATAATTATGAAACCTCTGCAGCATGCGGCCGTCATTGCAGACCAAGTGTATTAGTAGTCTGAGGCCTCAACATTTTTGTACGAAATCATGTTTCAGAATGCAGGCATTTACCTCCTTTCAGTCAGCAGTACACTACTTGTCCCATCTATCCATCCACCGTGCCGCGAAGTCTCGGGAATCCTCATGATCCTCGTTTTGTTTGAATAATGCAACGGATCTAACCACGTTCCCTGACCACACATATGGTGGTCTCCCTCAACTGCAGTCCATGGTCCGTGGGACTTCTCGTTTTACTTTGGGAAATTGGCACAAAACCCTTTCTCTCTGCAATCTGTCTGGCGTTTCATTGGAACTTTGAAATTCAATTCAAATTTCCATGCATTTTCTTTGCCTTACAGAAACGTAGACCAGACATTTCAAGTGGCTTGTCGTACGCTCCCACTTATTTATAATTTGGAAATTTCAGTTATGCTTCACCATATCGAGGAATTTAACGAAATATTCCTTCACCATATTAAGGACTTACTATGGATTAATCTTTGCTTCTCTTTCTTCTTTGTAAAACATGCTGCACACCTTCGTTCATTTCTCTGGATAAGCAGATATATAAGAGATGACCAAATATAAAAACATATAACCAATGTCAATTACTTTTTTTGTATTGATTTTAAATTTAAAAACATATACCAATGTAAATTAGTTGTTTTGTATGGATTTTAAATGTAAGAGGACTAGTGGGCAGATTCAATTGTGGAATAAAAATCCTGGTTAACCTTTATCAATCTTTCCATGATCTTGATGAAAGGTGAAATCCAATTATGGAAAATAAAAATTGTTCCATAGAGCATTTGGGCTTCACCAACATTTGCACAATCTTACTAACATCATTCTATATTACATATTACCTAACATCATTTTAATAACAACATCTCACGACTGTACAATTTTTTTTTTCCAATCATAATTATTCCATTGAAAATTAAAATGAACCCAATCCAACTCAGTATAACATTGAAAATTAAAAAATTAAAAAATGGAACGGATAACTAACTGCTTCGATTGTAGCCTCGAATTATAAATGCAAGCCCAACTAATTCGCTGTTGTACTGTCGCTCAATTCGCTATTTTTAATTTGTATTTCGCAACGTAAGGAATCTTCAAAATGTTCATGGCTAAATTCAAGTTTCTGTTTTTTCAATGGCCTTCGTCGTTGAACTTTCTCATTTCTCGTTCATAATTCATGGTGAGTGTTTACCACTGTGGGAAGATAGTGGAGGAGATTGTATAGCGTGTTCAGTTCAGGTTAGTTATAGAATTTGAGTGTTTGCATAGCTAATAATTTAATAGGGCTTTTTTTATAAAGGTATGGTTTTTTTGGACAGGGCTTTTTCAGATTCAGGTTCGTTACAGATTTTGAGTGTTTGTATAGCTAATAATTTAATATGGCTTTATTTTTTATTTTATTTTTACAGAGGTGCGTGGTTTTTTTATGGCCTTGCTTGTTATTTTTCTTAGTTTAGTTGAGAGGTTGTTCAATTTAAGCATATAATTATTTTACAAGGTTGCATTAGAGAGATGATATTAGGTGATTTTGGATTTTTAGTTTGTTTTTCACTTTGTGATATCTAAAATTGTTTTAGAATCTCATTTTTCTTTTTTCTTGGGAAACTTTGATGGTAATATTGTTTTTGAAAAGCAAGGTTATATGCTTGTCTACATTTTGTTAATTATGGAAGGAAGAGATCCATATGCAATCATTAGCTAAAGATTCTCTCTTGATCAAACATGCCAAAGGGTTGGATGTAGATGCCTATTCATATTTTATTATTTTTTTTAATTTCTTTGAGAAAGAGATGTGAATAGCCTTGTACATACCTTTCCACTATTTTAGTTTCAATAAGGATGATGATGTAAATATTTTACATATCCAAGCAATGCTAGCTCTTAGCTAATCAAAAACAATTCTACGGTATTCTCCATAACCAAAAAAATCAATTTCAATTAGTCACCAATATCATGAAGTAAATCATCATTAAGACTAACTACATAAAGTATACTCCATAACCAAAAAAAGCAATTTCAATTAGTCACCAATATCATGAAGTAAATCATCATTATGACTAACCACATAAAGATCATGAGTTATCTATAATACACCTAATACTAGAACCATATGTAGCTCCAAATTCTTAAAACTTGGTTACAATTAAACCTTATATCCAATAAATTTAATTAAAATGTGATATGATAAAAATTATTTTAAAATAATACTAAAACAAATCCAAATCCAAAATCCTTTCTAATAGGCATATAGATTGATCATTTGGTCTTTCTTAATTTCAAGGTACCATCCTAATAATTTCAATGTGAATGTTGATCTTGAGTAAATGTGAATCTCCATTAAGCAGTCATTAAGTGTCGACATATATTATAGTATATACAACATTTATTACTCAATATCATTGAATTTGAAGCACTTTTCGATTAAATAGTATGTGTGTCTATGTGTCAGAAACCTTGAGCAATACTTAGAGTGAGGGTGAATTAGTAGTGTGACTTACAATATATTTTTTTACCAATTTTATCTTTTCTTTTCCCAAACACTCAATCATGCACAAACTAACCAGCACATCACAATGTTTTAGTAGCAACCAACATGTCTATAATCATGATCATAGGAGGAACAATTCTAATGAGCATATATCTACGAGATTAGTAATGCATAAACCATAAACCATCAAAACATATAGCAACAACACATCAATAAGCACATCACACAGGGAAACTAGATGTAAGGTGGAAACCACAAGGGTAAAAGATACTATCAGCTATTGGTATTCATCATTTGCTCTCTTATTATATAAAAAATTATTCTTTACATAATCACTAGCCACCACTACTGTGCAAGCCTCTACTTGCAAAGAGATGTGAGACACAACTCGCCCGAAAGATATCACTCCCATAAACTATGCAAGCCACCACATGCTGAGGGCCACCATCCTCACTAGTTTTCTAGCCACTACTGGAAGGAAGTCTCTACTCCTTGAGTGATTTCTCCAATCTCTACCGGAAGGAAGCCATTACTCCTTTAGCAAGCCACCACTTGCCTGTAAGCCTCTACCTACAACAATAAAGACCCCAACCTTCAAACCCTCATGTACCTCATTTCAAAATATTTCATATTGGGCCCATATACTCAACATACAAACAACCATGAACCTCTTTTCATCAATTTTCAAACTGGGTTCACAGAGACAATAAGCACAAACACAATTGATACAATCTATCCTCTCACAAAATCTTTGCCAACATGCTCATCAAACAAACCTTCAATATATCTGCAACATATCATGACACTACAAATTGACTCTTTAATAGCAATAAGAAGCATGCATACAATCAATGGCTTTCACACACTCAGCCATATCAACACACAAGGTCTAAGTGATGCAAATCTGCTCATAATATAACCAGCAGCATACAAAACTCCTGCAACACCTCCACACAATAAGTCCCCAACATACACACTCCCATAAACATCACCATCATTAGCATACTAATTTTGAATGAAAAAAATCATCCATATGGCAATGGATTATCCATACAAAACATAGATGTAATGTTACAACCATACACATGAAAATATTCCCTTGTAATCACAAATATTAGTTTCACAATCAAGCAACTACAAAATCCTCTTTCTCTCTACCATACACACTCACCTGATCTCCCTACAATACAACATTAGAATCACAAACAAAACATTGAGATCCAAAAGCTTTTTTCCTCTAATCAACCTATACTATGGCCTCTACAAACTTTGTCATAACCAACAAATTGAACTTTGTCTCTCTGTCACAAATGTTGGCCTCTCCATGCACCTTCCTATGCTTTGATATTTTCCATTTTCCTCTATGTATTATTATGTTGTAGGAGCTTGGCCTCTCTCTACACTAACCTATGCTCTCCAATATGTGCACTATGTAACCTCACAATGATAGATTTTCTCATCTATTTAAACAATTTGATCCATCTTCTCCACTACTCAAATGATCAATTCATTCACGCTTAATCAAATTTCCAACTGTAGATAAGGTCAAATTGAACCTTCCTCACAAAAACATGAGAAAAATCCACAGTAAAAATCAATAGAAGTATCATGAGTGCACGTGAATTTTGGGATTTTCACTTACAAGTATAGTTGTTGGGACAACTACTAGCTCCCAGAGGTTACAACCACACCTTACCATTGGCATCCCAGCGGCTGAAAGGATACAACTTTTATGACTCAGTGTCTTCCCAGTAATTATGCCTTAATTTAGGCAAGACCTTCTCCTCTTGCCACCAAACTTCCAGAACTTGTTCAAGTAAGTCTTCAATAATCTCTTGAGCTTATAGGACCTCTGCACCCATACCAAGTCATTGATAAACATGACAAGAACCTCCAAGCTTGTTTACCTCAAGCCAACATGATCAACTCCTCAACTGAATCCTCAGGTAGACACACATTCCACCAAACTTATAGCTCGCTTCAAGACATGAACATACACTCTTAAGACATTGTCTAACCTCTTCCAACTCTTGTGCATCATTAGGAACATCCTTAAAGGAGGATTACCATTCCAAACACAATTGCATCAAGTAATGACATGGAGGCCTAGTTGGCCAAAATGGATCACCGCTTCTGCATTAAAAAAGGATTGATGCATCAAACCAATGAAAACTCATCCCAAATCATGAGGGTTTCCTGCCTTAAGTTGAAATCAATGATAAGATAGGTAGTACTAAGACCCTATTGACATCAATGTCAACACTACAATGCCAACTATATATCTATATATATATATATATATATTATATATATTAGAATATATAGATATATATAAAATTAACAGATTGTCACACTATCATAGAGGAACATGTGGTATTGCTTATATATATATATATCATATATTATATTTAATAGAAGAAGAGAGAGAGAGAGAGAGAGAGAGAGAGAGAACCTTAAAGAACTATGCTTAGTGATTATCATAATAATTGTGTTTTATAAGTGGTACCATAAAGATAATGATAAAATCCTTCATTGCAAAAATAAGTTGTGTAGAGGTTATTATATGGTCACACATCTTAGAGGAACATGTGGTATTGTTTTTGGTGCATTGCATGGAAGGATACATTATATTTCCTGCATAATCCTTGTGTACTTTTATGCAACCACTAATGCCATCTATGGTTATACTAATCATGGAAGTGAACTTATCATTATACAAAGAGTTAATCACCCCAACTTAGATGGTATTTGTCCTTTCTCGAATCACAATATTGTATTTAGGAAAGAGTATTGATTTTATTATTGATCAAATCTTGAATGTGGAAAGAATGAAAACACAAATGCTTGTATTGCAGGAAGTAGCAAAAGCATTCACATGAGGTTCTCTAAAATATTTGATGAACCTTTGAAACAAGAATGATAAACTTAGTGATTAATTTGTAAATTGTTGTGAATGTTCCCGTTTGATCAAATTCATTGCAACAATTTTTATAATATTTTTTAATCCCTTAGTATGCAATGTTTTAATTTAAATTTTCCATTTAATATTATCAATTCAATACATGAAATATTAGAATGAACAAAAATTGAGGTAAAAAAGATAATAAAACAATGCACCATCCACACAATGAATACAAAGTGTACCATGGGAAAACCTAGCATGGAAAACTAGAAGGTGATACCTATACTCCTCTCTTTTCTTCTCAATTACAAAATTCAAATACAAAAAAGGGAACACTCGCTATGAATTTTCCATGGATAGTGTGGCTACATGTCTAACACATGATCTTATACTTCCTTTATTTTGCTCCAAAATCCCACTTCCAAATTCTTTGATCAACTATAAAAAATAGCAATACAATAAGATTGGAACCGCCTCAATGCCTAGTAGCTCAAGGGCCAATATTTAACATGGCTTGATAGCAATATGGGGTTAAGGATAAGGTTTTCACATGCTTCAACCCCCAATTAATTTTAAGGTTTTGGACTCTCTAGAATCTTCTTGAAATCCCACGTTTGACTAGCTAAACATGTGTGAGAATGTGAGCTAACATGGCATTCATTCGGTATCACAATGGTCAACAAGATAGGTTAACTTCCAAATACACACTCCAACTGATGTGATTTTACATCATTTGAAATATCTCAATGTTTATGACAACATCAAGAGGGTGAGAACTTTTTTCGTAAAGTTTTGACCCAAAAACAATTGCCTGAAATAGGCTTTAGAAGGATTTAGACCACAAATCATGAAAGTGGGACCTACCCCTAAAATGGGCCTTACAATCTAATAGCTCTAATATTTCCACCTAGAAAGTACTAAAATAGCTGAAAAATTATATAATAATTCATTCTAGATCTTACTTAGTGAGGTTTTTGGTACCTAAGATCTATTACTAAAGTAGATGAGAAAATTTCCCCTCTACCTTCTCCATGGAGTACCATTCGGTCTTTTCTAAAAGTTATCATTTCAGTCTAACCTTTCAAAGTTTCATACTATCACCATTTGGTCGTTCTAGACTTCTGTTGCAAAATTTTATCTTCTACTAACTTTGCCTAAGCTTCTAATTATAAGTCTTCTATGGCAGGTAAGAGTTTCTCATTAAGTTCCTTGTCCAACATAGAAGGCTCATAAAGTTTCATATTCTCCATGTTCAGTATTGAGGAAATGTACATCTGTAGAGGTAGATTGATTTTGTAGGAATTATCGCCCACATTCTCCATTACTTTAGAAGGAGCATACTATAGAGACCTAGTCATGTTATCAAGGCCCTATAGCATTTCTTTATTTAGATACAACCAAACTTTGTATCCCACCTTAAATTTTTTCTCAATTCTATGCTAACCATGCTAGGCTTTGTACTTTTCTTGTGACTTCTTTAATGTGTCTTGTGTCTACAAATGGATCTAGCTAATCTTATCAACAAATGTTTTAGCCTCAATTCTTATCTTATGGTTTCTTCCCTCACTCCCCCTTGATGTCCATATACAACATCTAAGGGGAAAGTGATAATGCCAATAACAAGTTTTGAAATGTTAGTTACTAGGAGAAGTGTGGACTACTCTATTATAAGATTGCTACATATAAATCAAATTTTGGTCCTCATCCTTATATGCTTTTGATTGTATCCCCTCAAAAGATGAACCAATGTATTGTTCACAAATTATGTTTATCCATTTATCTATGGATGGAAAATTACAGATTTATTCAACATGGTATCCATATTCTTTGAAAATCTAGGCCAAAATGAAACGAGAAATTGTGTATCTCTACCTAATATGATGCTCCTTGGTATCCTAAAGTGCACTCAAACCTTTTCAAAGAATATGTTTGATGCATATTGTCCCTTTATGCTCATTTTACAAGGCATAAGAGTTTACATATTACTAAACTTTCCAATTACCATAAACAAGTAGTCATGTTTGTTCCTCATTTATTGAAAGATTCACATAAAATCCATAGAAATAATTATTGATCACTCGAGTTATCTAAGGTCTAGGTGGTAACATATGATAGGAGAAAATTTGGACTATCAAAGACTTTGGTGTAACAATGACAAGGAAACCTTTTCCTTTGTGTTTTTAGAGTGGTGATACTCATCTTTATGAAAATAATAATGATATAAACATACACATAAAATAATGCATAACATGAGCAAGCTATTCTCAATGGAATTGGAAATGGTATAAAAAAATTTATTCACAACATATGATTCTCAAATGAAATAATTTAAATTGCAAAAGCATTTGTTTCTAACATAGTAATAAGAAAATGACATTATATTATTGAATATAAAACGAAAAATGGGCCACATTTGCAAAAACTTAAAATGATCATTCATTTAGATTCATAGAGATTAAAAGGAAACACACACTTGAAATATCATATTAAGACTCAAAGTATAAAATCACAATAGTTATTTTCTCCTCGGAGTTTTGAGTGTAACTTCAAAAAATATACATGTATTTAAAAGAGTTTATAAAGGAATTTATAAAAATAAAATGCATTCATCCTAAATGGACTAGTATTGGGATATTACAGACCATATAAATGTAAAAAACACAAAAGAGAAACAAAAGAAATAGTAAAAAACAATCTTTAAACATTTAAATACTTTGATATGAAAGAATGGATGAAAACTGACTAAGAAGAATGTAAAGAAGAATCAACATAGGGGACTGCTTTACTTACTATGCTAGAAAGGGGGTTCTCTCTTCTAAATATCATAAAGTATCCTTTTAAATGTTTTCCTTTAGAAGAATCGTCAATTGTTGTAACTAATTTCTAATTATGTATACAATTATTCATCAGCTATCATTTTTGTTGTGTTCTTTAGCTATTATTCAACAAATTCCTATAGTGGTGCTACCATTATATCATGTTTGACTTGCATGGAAAAGAATTCAATATAAACCTCCTTTAGTTTAATCCTAATCTCACATGTAATAGTTTATTAGTCTTCATTCTTGTTAGCATAATGAATTAACCAATTTTCAATATCTCCTTGAGAAAAATTAATAGTGGTTTCAAAGTTGTCTTGTGAGTCCAATAGGTTTGAAGTTCATTAAGCTTTTATTGCATCTTTCCTTAGTTAAGATGGAATCTAATATCATGTGCGGGCCATCTAATTCCTTTGTGACATCAATTAATTTAAAGGATATTTGTGATATTCCTGCTTAGCAATATTGCTAAGGGAAATATCAGTCTTGCCCAATTTTGCCTTGTTTCATGTTTGCACATGGGAGATGTGGGTTTAGAGCTCCCACATGAATTTTGGGATTAAGTGGGGGCCCAAACATTAGGAAGGAAGGGAAAAATTGTGGCTTTAGTGGAGCGTGGGGGCCACACCATGGAGAATTATGACCCACATGTGGTGTACTCTCTCATTGGAGTGAAGTTGGTGGGGGAAAGTCGAGGTGAGCCCACATGGGCATCTTGGAGGCTCTTTGATAAATAGAGAAAGATGCACTCATTTTGGTCATTCATTCATCTATTTAGAAATTGTATCTTTGACATAGCATGCTTGAGCAAAAGCCAAGTCTACAGTGTTATTTAGCACACAAGTGTCTCCAAGCGGAGATGTCAACCCTTGCTTCAGTGGACTTCGAGTGCTGGCCCAAGGAGGGAATCCTACCTATACCAGTTCATACTAGTAGCAGGTTATGTGATTTTGTGGAGAGAATTGGCAACAACAATACAAGGACCATGCAACTCTTAGAGGAGGCACACTTGGAAGTTGTGGTGTGAAGGGAATTAGAGGTTGAAGATTGAGGTGGAGTCCCAAGAAGTGTTGTGGGGGATTTTCCAACATTTTAGTGGAGTAGTAAATACAAAATTTTCTACATGTTATATCTTCTGCTTGTGGAGGAGGGCCAAGCATTTGAGGGACAATTTTGGAGCGTCAAACTAGGGCAAACCCTTTCTGGGTTTTTCTGGGTTTATTGAGGAGAGGCAAAGATTAATTTAACTCCTCTAGGTTTGTGGCACCTTAGACTTGCCTTTATTTTCTTGATCAAATGCACTTTATGGATAGATGAATGAGCTTAACACTTGCCTTCTTTTTATAGTGTTCTAGGTGGGTTTCACTAGCCACCTAGGGTCATCACATAACTCCAAGCCAACCTAAACAATTGTTTAAAATCCATAAAAACATAAGAAAAAAATTATTTCCATTCAAGCAATGCCACATTATTGATAACTTAGGTGCCTCATAGCCCCTCAAGGGTGCCCCACATGCTCTCAATGATTAAACCATCAAAATATCCTCTTGGCTTTGTACCCACAACTTTGGGTACAAAACTCACAACTTGGGTACACTTGCCCACAAAGCCCATGTGGGTAAACATCTCTTAAACCCGATACCATAGAGTGCGGGAGTACCTCCCAAGCTACACAAATCAATGCTCCCTCTTAGTGACGGAGGTACTTCCACCACTCAAAAATATTTTTTCATCATCATCGACGAGACTAACCCAATCTCTAGCATTCACCATTGCAGCATACCCTATAGAATAAACCACACTATCTCGGTAGTGTCTCTACCTCATCTCGTCATAACCTAAAGATTAAAACTTTCATAAGGAATCTCCCTCTAAAAATAAACTCCCTTTAAGTCTATAATAACTCCAATGGCTCACACTTCTACTAAACTTGTGTCCTATAAGGTCAATCCAAGTTGTGGTTGAACATAGGCCATATCACCACCACAACCCAACTCAACAAGTAATCCCGCCCTCCTGGATCGAATACCACATGTGCACAAGGATCCAATCTTGGATGTGTAACATCACAACATAACCAAGAAACTAGCCTATCAACGTCTCGTCCTTCACATGAATCCAACTTGTCCATGCCAAAACACCCCACAAGAGGCCCCAAAAATCCATGGAAAGTCTTCAAAAGTCCATGATTAGCAACCCACCACATAAAAAACGATTGCTCACCAAGATCTCCACAAATCCACTAGATGTCTTAGCTTATCTTTCCACCTAGCTAGTTGAGATCACATCTCCATGTCCTTAGTTGAACCTTTTGCTCCATGCTTTAGACAATCTCATCTCCCTCTGAGCTACTTCACTGTGCACACTCTAATCCACTGTCCCATCAAAGTAGCTTTGATACCATGTTTATTTTTCCATGGCCACTTAAGAATCAAGTTTGAGTCTAATATCATGATCACAAACACACTCAAATGCCACAACACAAGCACTCTACACAATAGAATAACATATAGCACGGAATCAACAAGTACACAATAATAAATTCTAACTAATTTGTTATATTACAAACTTTAATACAATAATCTTTAGGCTCTTGTACCAAGGATTGTGGCCCTTACATATAACCTAGATACAAGACACTACTAGGGCTTGGGGTCAACAACTATGACTACCAATATTTCCCTTTAAAAAGTACACTTGACCTACTTACTAAACGAACATTCATACTAGCCTTTTTGGTCCACGTACCTTGAACACATTTGGTAGGTTATTTTCCTCCTCTTCTGTTGATCACTATAAATTATGAAACTTTAGAAAGCTTGCATCTCCCATCGTCCCATCTACCACTATCAATCCTCTTACTTCTCCAAGAGTGACTAAACATAGGCTCATAAAATTGCCCTCTAGTATCCCTCTTGGTACACTAAGATGTCTGTTCATCATTACTTCACTAAGGCTTCCCTCTAACATTGATATGGCTCCTCCAACATCATTTCTCTTAAGGTCTTCAGATATTTCCACTTATCAACTTTCTAGTTGTTGCATAATGTCTAACTTAGGGCTCTTGACACAACCCTCTTATTATCAATTTTCAATACAAGAAATATTTGAACTAGGGCTTCACTCCACAACCCTATTTTCACTAATTAGTAAGCATCAAACCACTAAACTAGGGCTTGACAATATGCCCTCTTATCAGTCTAACAACTAATTAAAATAGAGCTTGATACACAACCCACACTTTTGCAATTTTCCTCCTCAAATTGCACAGAACTAGGTCTTCTTGACTAACCACTAACAATCCACAAAGGCATTATACATAGGTTGTCATCGACTTCTATTCACACCTAAACATTACCCTCCAAATTAGCTCCAAACTTCTTCACTTCATGAAAGTCGTTTCACATTAGCCCTACATACTTCTCTTTCCACAGTAGGAGACACCCTCAAACCCTCTTCTAGACATGTGTATCACCTTCTTGATCACAGAGATATGTGTCCTACATTACATACCAAAACATAAACTTTTCCAGATTACTTAAGGCCCTGATCCTCTCTAAACAACCCAAAAATCAAGGCGTATTCACAACTCCTTAGAAGCTTAGGGAAGAATCATGGGTGACTGTACCTTCACTAAATATACCTAATATAGGGCATCAAACCTCTATCCTAAACCATTAGGATAGACCCTTCATCACTTAGCATCCAATCAACATAAGGAGACAAGTCAACATACCTTAAGTTGATGCTACCCTCATCCTTTTAAGGTAACAGTGCTATGGAAAAGGACATGATATTTTTGGCCTTCAGTAGGGCTACTATGGCTACCTTAGAGGTGCCCTAAACATGGCCTCAAATTCTCCCATGACTTGTGTTCATATCATCGTACGGCTGTCCAAAATTTTGTGCACATACTAGAGTGATTTGACCCTCATTCCAACACCATACACTCTATCATGTTCACATAATTAAGGGTTTCAACCTGTCTTAAGCTCATAACTTACCTATATCCTATCACAGAGATGAAGAATCATACACATGCCCATTAGCTCAAAAATAAACTCGACCAACAAATATCCTAGCTTGGCCTAACCAAAACTTAGAAGAGAGATTGCACCTTCGTCCTTCTTCACTTTCCAACTTATCTTCTCTAGGTTTGTGGCACCTCAGACTTGCCTTTCTTCTCTTGATAAAACTCACTTGATGGATAGATGAATGAGCTCAACACTTTCCTTATTTTTATAGTGTTCTAGGTGGGTTTCACTGGCCACCTAGGGTCATCACATAACTCCAAGCTGACCTAAACAATTTTTTAAACTCCATAAAAACATAAGAGAAAATTTATTTTCATTAAAGAAACACCATGTCACTCATTCCTTAGGTTACCCTTAGCCCCTTAATGGTGTCCTACATACTCCCAATGATCAAACCATCAAAATATCCACTTGTTTTTGTGCCCACAACTTTGGGTGCAAAACTCGTTGCTTGGGTACGCTTGCCCACAAAGCCCATGTGAGCCAACTTCTCCCAAACCTAGTACCCTATGGTGTGAAATTATCCCCGAAGATACACAATTCAACAAAAATGAGAGGAGGGGGATCCATTAACCAGTATGGAGAAGAAATCCTTAGATGCAATATCTATGACCCAATGTATCTATGTTTCATTAAATCCAAATGTCTGACAAGCATATGATAGATGAATTTCTAGCTAAATTGATTAAAGGCTTTAGACATGTCTAATATGATGAGAATTCCATGGGACTTAGAGGACTTGATTGTATGGATATGCTCATGAGTAAGAATAATGCTATCTAAAATTTTCCTACCTTCTGCATAACCAGTTTACTTTGGGGAAATAAGAGAGGGAAGATTCTATTGAAAATGAATTTAGATATAGTCTTGTGTATGATGTTAAAAAGATAAATGGGGTATACTTTTATGGGAGATTCAAAATGGGCGCTCTTGGGATGACAAAGATGAATGTTGCATTGGGCGATGGGAGCATAAAGGATGATCTTTTGGAATCATCAACTAGTTTTCAAACATCTTGACTTATGGTTTGTCAACATTCCTGAAAGGAAAATGAAGTGAATCCATCTTTCCCTAGAGATTTGTCCTTAGGAATTCCTATGACTACTTCTTCCCCCTCTATTTTTGTGATTTTCATCAGTGACATAACATTTTGTTTAGGGGTAACTATTTTAGGAATATGCTTTGTTATTTTTTGAATAACAAATCTTCTATGTTTAATTGGCTTTGTAAATATGGCTTCTAATACTTATTTCTTATGCCACTTCCTAATATTAAAACTCCTTACCAACAACCCAAAGAATGTTTCTCTAATATATATATGATTTGTAAGCTACAAAGGATATTCCACTAGACCAATTCACCACAACAAATCTTACAATATCTTGAAATATTTCAATATGCAGTGTTTTATTGCATGTTTTAGATTTAACGTTACCATCTTAATGCATGAAATATTAGAATAAACTAAAATTAAAAATGAAAAAGCCAAGAAAATAACACATCATCTGCATAATGAACAAAAATATACACTATGATATGGGGAAAACATAGCTAGAAAGTGAGGTCTATGCTCTATTATTTTCTTATCTTTTCTTTTACTTCATAACATCAACCCAAGCCCCTATTTATTGTCACCATAAGGGATTCTAATATTGAGGCTTTTGATAATCTACTCATCATTAAAAGCTTCCTCTAGAGCGTTTTGTGATAGGACTTTGCATTTTTTTCATTAAATTCCATTCTTTGGAGTATTTTAGTAAGTTTAGATAGTAGTAATTATTGGCTCCTTTCCATGAATTGGGTTTTTCATTCTACCTTTTAGGTTTAATATTGTTACCAACATGAAGGGCACTATTCTCTTTCCGTCAAAATTAAACATCACCCTCTTACCCACCACTATTTAATGTATATCTATCTATCTATCTATCTATCTATAGATAGATAGATAGATAGATATATAAATAATGGTTTAAAAATCATAAATAGAAACAATAAGGTTTTAGGTTTTGGTTGTTTAAGAGAGGTTAGAATTAGGATGAATGATATGTCATAAACCTTTCAATCTATATGATATGCTTTAAAAAAAAATAATAAAAAAAATGGTTCTTGTAAAGGGAAACTAGGTTGAAACATATATCTACATATTGATATAGAATAGAATATGGTTTTAAAAATCATAAATAGAAACAATAAGGTTTTAGGTTTTGGTTGTTTAAAAGAGGTTAGAATTAAGATGAATGATATGTCATAAACCTTTCAATCTATATGATATGCTTTAAAAAAATATAAAATAAATGGTTCTTGTAAAGGGAAACTAGGTTGAAACAAAAATACAATATTTAGAAATGTCATTAGGATAGTGAGAGACCTCAGGGCTAGTTTCCCAAAAATGAAACCAAATTGGCTCTAGGTCTAGTTTTTTATTGCAAAAATTAAAATTAAAATGATAGCAAAGTTATTCATTGCAAGCACAAAAAACGTGACTTGGAGGACATAACAAATATGGGGCTCATATTCTAATGGAGACACTAAGATGTCGATAGGGTTGTCATTAGAGCATTCATTATACTCTAAAAGGAGGATGCCTTCATGTTTTTTTTCCCAACTAGGCATAGAGGGAAATAAGTATGCAACTCTGTTTCTCCATTTTTATCCAAAGGATGCTTGAGCTTAAGTTTATCCAAGTACTAAGATATAAGAGCATGGGCCAAAAAAGTATGATTGGCTAGTATAGTTCTAGGGTCCTAAAAAATTTAGCCTTTCAAGTTCTACTGGTTCTAAGGTATGAGATGAAGTCCTTGACTGTGAGATCAATCTACTCATCTACATGATAAGTCCTTTCTACTTTGACATCATCATTCATATCCTTAAGCCTTTGTTTGATGGTCAACAAGAAAGAGTGGTGGGACGCCATCACTATAGATCATGTTGCCAACTCCACTTTGGTTTGGAAAACCATAGCTTTATCATGATGAGCTATATGGGTAACCATGGCAATCAAAAGAGTGGGAAAGACAGAGACTACGAGGATAGTTGATCCAAATTTATGAAATAATGAAATTAAATAAAAATATAAACAAAAACAACAAGCTACAACGAAAACAAAACTTCAATTCATTAAAAACAAAGTACTAAAAAATGTTCAAAAACGAAATGGAAATATACTTGCTTGGGTGATGGTAGCTTATCTTTGAGGAGAGATGTGCAACTACATGCCTTCTGAACTTTGTTACAATGAGGCTTAGAGGCTTATTTATTATTGAGAAATAATGGAAAACCCTAAACATCCAAAAATCTAACCCTATGAGATGAAGCGCCAAAAGTTTGTGGGCCCCATTGGGGTAAATTGGTACATTAACTTCCGGGGGTTGTAACTTCGGTATACGATCTTTGTTTGATACATATGATACCTTTTTAGAAATATTTATTTTAGGACCACAACTTTCGACTATAAACTCTTGCGAGAGGCTGTGGGTTTTCCCCTTTTCCAAGAAAACATCGTTTAGGGCCTCAAAATGGCTCTAGAAGTTCACGACCCTAAAAATGCCAAAAATAGTAAAGTTTGCTACAATTGAGGAAAATAAAAGAAACAATGTTCAAGGTCCAAGTGGAATAGGCGAATGGCCGCCAATATCCACATGGATCAATAGAAAGGGAGCTCACTGTAGAGAATATAATTGGAGTCTTTAGGCATGAGGATAGGGGTGGGTAATTCAAAAGAAGCCATTAAAAAATAATGGAGGTAGAGACGAAAATTTCCCATACAAAATGAATTGATTGTGCTACCTTCCATCATGATTATTGTTTCTTCCCAATTCATCATATCAGAAGCTTAGCCTTGTACTATACATAACTTCATCTTATGCATGGAGTAAATGCCTGGAGGCAATGTTCAGATCCACATAAGGTAGGTGTGCTCATGGAAACACATGCCCACTTGCTATGATGTCTCGTCCCCTAAGCATGTAATCGT
>APFE031208391.1:89255-107133 GCA_000404065.3 Pinus taeda
ATAGATGTACAATATACAATAAAGCTTTTCTCCCACAAGAGTCCAACCTTCCAACCTCTCAAAATGACTAAGAAAACACATAATATAGGCAAGCTAACCTCTTCCCTTGCCTCTAGGGGTCGAGCTCATCCTTCTAGGAGCAGTTTGAACTAATTCCAACTAAGCACTAGATAATAGGCAGCTCAACAACTTGCCTCTATTACTTAGCTAACTGATTCATGCATTAATTATTCACTTTTTACATCAAGGGAGCTTCTAGAAGAGTAAAGAGAGGTAAAATCTATCAAAGTGCCATGAAAATATTACATTTATCCATCATCTACAAGTAAAAATAATCAACCATAGTCAAAACAGTGTTTTTTGACCAAAAAGTCAATTTTGGCAAAGTTGGCTCACACATCCGCGCCACCTGGCTCTCACATCCGCGCACCTTTGCAGCAACTTTTGAGTGGGTTCCACTGGTCCAAATCAGGTGCAAGATGGCTCATTGGAAATCTTGGTCTGTCTACTTTCCATCCCAAGTGGAATTTCTGAATTTGGAGTTGTTTTTCCCCCTCAAAAACCATTTCTCCCAAGGTCCCTTTCTGCAACTCAAAAAGTGGGCAGAAAGTCATTTTTTTGATGTATTTTGAGCTTTTGGAGGCTCAAATCTCAAAATTAAACTTCTCCCGAGTACTGGTAATTTTTCTTTTGGCATGCCCTTTCCAAAAATGCAAGTTTGCAAAATTCCGGGCAGTCCTTCAAAATGTCCGCGCGCGCGACGCGGACGCGACACGGGAAAAACCTGTAATTTTACCAAAAATTTACAAAAAATTTTCTCCAAATTTCTTGAAATTTGGGCTGGGAGTCCCCAATCAAGTACCATGCTCAGCCAAAGAGTCTTTGGCCAAAATTTGGAGTGGATCGGGCGTTTTCTTTTGTTTTTGTGTTTTGGCCAACCGTCCTTGGAGCACCTTCGTTCTCGCCGGTATTTTTGACATTTCTCTCAAACCATGAAACCTGTGCAAAAAGTGAAAGAGGTTTTTCTTATTTGGCATGTTGTGAACAAAAACCTCTCTCAGTTTTCCAAAATTCATCTCTGACTGCTCTGAAACATCATTTGAGTGAAACTTGCCCTGATGTGTGACACAAGGAATTTGGTCGAAATGAAGCGAAATGAAGGGGATAGGGGGCTTCTAAATTCTTTGGGAAATTTTTGGGAGTGGGGAGGGATGTTAGGAAGCAGGGGAAAGTGGAATCTCAGAGATTAAGTGAGGGGAAGGGGTCCAAAAGGGCAAATTACAGGCCAAACCTAGAAAATTGCCATGTTGTAGCTAGAAACTAGGGTTTGTGCAAAAATGAGGATTTTGGGGAATCTGAGTGTTGGGAAGTGTATGATATGGTACTTTAAGGATAGGGGAAGGTGTATTAAAATCAGGAAACAAGTTTTGCCATTGATTTGACCATCCAAGAGAAATTGGCTTCAAAACCCTAGGAGAGGGAAATGAACTTGTTAAGGCACAACTGAAGCATGAACAAGACGTAAAATGACTCATTAGACACTGACATGATAATGAAAACCCTATGAATGATGATAGACTCAGCTAAATGATGACATAGACCACCATTTGGAAAACTTTAGAAGGAGTGAAAGCAAACCCTAAACCTAATGCCTAGTGACCAAATTTTGCTTGAAAACTCTTTGAAATGACAAAATTTGACCTTGACACTTCAAAATCACTATGTAAGAGCACATTTCATCACTGGAGGAAGGCTGTAAAGACTGACACTAACACAACCCATACCAAGTCATTGATAAACATGACAAGAACCTCCAAGCTTGTTTACCTCAAGCCAACATGATCAACTCCTCAACTGAATCCTCAGGTAGACACACATTCCACCAAACTTATAGCTCGCTTCAAGACATGAACATACACTCTTAAGACATTGTCTAACCTCTTCCAACTCTTGTGCATCATTAGGAACATCCTTAAAGGAGGATTACCATTCCAAACACAATTGCATCAAGTAATGACATGGAGGCCTAGTTGGCCAAAATGGATCACCGCTTCTGCATTAAAAAAGGATTGATGCATCAAACCAATGAAAACTCATCCCAAATCATGAGGGTTTCCTGCCTTAAGTTGAAATCAATGATAAGATAGGTAGTACTAAGACCCTATTGACATCAATGTCAACACTACAAATCAGCATATTATAAAATAATATTATATAATATATATAAGTAATATATATATATATATAATATAATATATATATCTATAATAAACTTAAAGCATTGGACACATCATAGAGGAACATGGTGTTTTCTCAATATATATATATAATATAATATATATAGAGAGAGAGAGAGAGAGAGAGAGAGAGAGAGAGAGAGAACCTTAAAGAACTATGCTTAGTGATTATCATAATAATTGTGTTTTATAAGTGGTACCATAAAGATAATGATAAAATCCTTCATTGCAAAAATAAGTTGTGTAGAGGTTATTATATGGTCACACATCTTAGAGGAACATGTGGTATTGTTTTTGGTGCATTGCATGGAAGGATACATTATATTTCCTGCATAATCCTTGTGTACTTTTATGCAACCACTAATGCCATCTATGGTTATACTAATCATGGAAGTGAACTTATCATTATACAAAGAGTTAATCACCCCAACTTAGATGGTATTTGTCCTTTCTCGAATCACAATATTGTATTTAGGAAAGAGTATTGATTTTATTATTGATCAAATCTTGAATGTGGAAAGAATGAAAACACAAATGCTTGTATTGCAGGAAGTAGCAAAAGCATTCACATGAGGTTCTCTAAAATATTTGATGAACCTTTGAAACAAGAATGATAAACTTAGTGATTAATTTGTAAATTGTTGTGAATGTTCCCGTTTGATCAAATTCATTGCAACAATTTTTATAATATTTTTTAATCCCTTAGTATGCAATGTTTTAATTTAAATTTTCCATTTAATATTATCAATTCAATACATGAAATATTAGAATGAACAAAAATTGAGGTAAAAAAGATAATAAAACAATGCACCATCCACACAATGAATACAAAGTGTACCATGGGAAAACCTAGCATGGAAAACTAGAAGGTGATACCTATACTCCTCTCTTTTCTTCTCAATTACAAAATTCAAATACAAAAAAGGGAACACTCGCTATGAATTTTCCATGGATAGTGTGGCTACATGTCTAACACATGATCTTATACTTCCTTTATTTTGCTCCAAAATCCCACTTCCAAATTCTTTGATCAACTATAAAAAATAGCAATACAATAAGATTGGAACCGCCTCAATGCCTAGTAGCTCAAGGGCCAATATTTAACATGGCTTGATAGCAATATGGGGTTAAGGATAAGGTTTTCACATGCTTCAACCCCCAATTAATTTTAAGGTTTTGGACTCTCTAGAATCTTCTTGAAATCCCACGTTTGACTAGCTAAACATGTGTGAGAATGTGAGCTAACATGGCATTCATTCGGTATCACAATGGTCAACAAGATAGGTTAACTTCCAAATACACACTCCAACTGATGTGATTTTACATCATTTGAAATATCTCAATGTTTATGACAACATCAAGAGGGTGAGAACTTTTTTCGTAAAGTTTTGACCCAAAAACAATTGCCTGAAATAGGCTTTAGAAGGATTTAGACCACAAATCATGAAAGTGGGACCTACCCCTAAAATGGGCCTTACAATCTAATAGCTCTAATATTTCCACCTAGAAAGTACTAAAATAGCTGAAAAATTATATAATAATTCATTCTAGATCTTACTTAGTGAGGTTTTTGGTACCTAAGATCTATTACTAAAGTAGATGAGAAAATTTCCCCTCTACCTTCTCCATGGAGTACCATTCGGTCTTTTCTAAAAGTTATCATTTCAGTCTAACCTTTCAAAGTTTCATACTATCACCATTTGGTCGTTCTAGACTTCTGTTGCAAAATTTTATCTTCTACTAACTTTGCCTAAGCTTCTAATTATAAGTCTTCTATGGCAGGTAAGAGTTTCTCATTAAGTTCCTTGTCCAACATAGAAGGCTCATAAAGTTTCATATTCTCCATGTTCAGTATTGAGGAAATGTACATCTGTAGAGGTAGATTGATTTTGTAGGAATTATCGCCCACATTCTCCATTACTTTAGAAGGAGCATACTATAGAGACCTAGTCATGTTATCAAGGCCCTATAGCATTTCTTTATTTAGATACAACCAAACTTTGTATCCCACCTTAAATTTTTTCTCAATTCTATGCTAACCATGCTAGGCTTTGTACTTTTCTTGTGACTTCTTTAATGTGTCTTGTGTCTACAAATGGATCTAGCTAATCTTATCAACAAATGTTTTAGCCTCAATTCTTATCTTATGGTTTCTTCCCTCACTCCCCCTTGATGTCCATATACAACATCTAAGGGGAAAGTGATAATGCCAATAACAAGTTTTGAAATGTTAGTTACTAGGAGAAGTGTGGACTACTCTATTATAAGATTGCTACATATAAATCAAATTTTGGTCCTCATCCTTATATGCTTTTGATTGTATCCCCTCAAAAGATGAACCAATGTATTGTTCACAAATTATGTTTATCCATTTATCTATGGATGGAAAATTACAGATTTATTCAACATGGTATCCATATTCTTTGAAAATCTAGGCCAAAATGAAACGAGAAATTGTGTATCTCTACCTAATATGATGCTCCTTGGTATCCTAAAGTGCACTCAAACCTTTTCAAAGAATATGTTTGATGCATATTGTCCCTTTATGCTCATTTTACAAGGCATAAGAGTTTACATATTACTAAACTTTCCAATTACCATAAACAAGTAGTCATGTTTGTTCCTCATTTATTGAAAGATTCACATAAAATCCATAGAAATAATTATTGATCACTCGAGTTATCTAAGGTCTAGGTGGTAACATATGATAGGAGAAAATTTGGACTATCAAAGACTTTGGTGTAACAATGACAAGGAAACCTTTTCCTTTGTGTTTTTAGAGTGGTGATACTCATCTTTATGAAAATAATAATGATATAAACATACACATAAAATAATGCATAACATGAGCAAGCTATTCTCAATGGAATTGGAAATGGTATAAAAAAATTTATTCACAACATATGATTCTCAAATGAAATAATTTAAATTGCAAAAGCATTTGTTTCTAACATAGTAATAAGAAAATGACATTATATTATTGAATATAAAACGAAAAATGGGCCACATTTGCAAAAACTTAAAATGATCATTCATTTAGATTCATAGAGATTAAAAGGAAACACACACTTGAAATATCATATTAAGACTCAAAGTATAAAATCACAATAGTTATTTTCTCCTCGGAGTTTTGAGTGTAACTTCAAAAAATATACATGTATTTAAAAGAGTTTATAAAGGAATTTATAAAAATAAAATGCATTCATCCTAAATGGACTAGTATTGGGATATTACAGACCATATAAATGTAAAAAACACAAAAGAGAAACAAAAGAAATAGTAAAAAACAATCTTTAAACATTTAAATACTTTGATATGAAAGAATGGATGAAAACTGACTAAGAAGAATGTAAAGAAGAATCAACATAGGGGACTGCTTTACTTACTATGCTAGAAAGGGGGTTCTCTCTTCTAAATATCATAAAGTATCCTTTTAAATGTTTTCCTTTAGAAGAATCGTCAATTGTTGTAACTAATTTCTAATTATGTATACAATTATTCATCAGCTATCATTTTTGTTGTGTTCTTTAGCTATTATTCAACAAATTCCTATAGTGGTGCTACCATTATATCATGTTTGACTTGCATGGAAAAGAATTCAATATAAACCTCCTTTAGTTTAATCCTAATCTCACATGTAATAGTTTATTAGTCTTCATTCTTGTTAGCATAATGAATTAACCAATTTTCAATATCTCCTTGAGAAAAATTAATAGTGGTTTCAAAGTTGTCTTGTGAGTCCAATAGGTTTGAAGTTCATTAAGCTTTTATTGCATCTTTCCTTAGTTAAGATGGAATCTAATATCATGTGCGGGCCATCTAATTCCTTTGTGACATCAATTAATTTAAAGGATATTTGTGATATTCCTGCTTAGCAATATTGCTAAGGGAAATATCAGTCTTGCCCAATTTTGCCTTGTTTCATGTTTGCACATGGGAGATGTGGGTTTAGAGCTCCCACATGAATTTTGGGATTAAGTGGGGGCCCAAACATTAGGAAGGAAGGGAAAAATTGTGGCTTTAGTGGAGCGTGGGGGCCACACCATGGAGAATTATGACCCACATGTGGTGTACTCTCTCATTGGAGTGAAGTTGGTGGGGGAAAGTCGAGGTGAGCCCACATGGGCATCTTGGAGGCTCTTTGATAAATAGAGAAAGATGCACTCATTTTGGTCATTCATTCATCTATTTAGAAATTGTATCTTTGACATAGCATGCTTGAGCAAAAGCCAAGTCTACAGTGTTATTTAGCACACAAGTGTCTCCAAGCGGAGATGTCAACCCTTGCTTCAGTGGACTTCGAGTGCTGGCCCAAGGAGGGAATCCTACCTATACCAGTTCATACTAGTAGCAGGTTATGTGATTTTGTGGAGAGAATTGGCAACAACAATACAAGGACCATGCAACTCTTAGAGGAGGCACACTTGGAAGTTGTGGTGTGAAGGGAATTAGAGGTTGAAGATTGAGGTGGAGTCCCAAGAAGTGTTGTGGGGGATTTTCCAACATTTTAGTGGAGTAGTAAATACAAAATTTTCTACATGTTATATCTTCTGCTTGTGGAGGAGGGCCAAGCATTTGAGGGACAATTTTGGAGCGTCAAACTAGGGCAAACCCTTTCTGGGTTTTTCTGGGTTTATTGAGGAGAGGCAAAGATTAATTTAACTCCTCTAGGTTTGTGGCACCTTAGACTTGCCTTTATTTTCTTGATCAAATGCACTTTATGGATAGATGAATGAGCTTAACACTTGCCTTCTTTTTATAGTGTTCTAGGTGGGTTTCACTAGCCACCTAGGGTCATCACATAACTCCAAGCCAACCTAAACAATTGTTTAAAATCCATAAAAACATAAGAAAAAAATTATTTCCATTCAAGCAATGCCACATTATTGATAACTTAGGTGCCTCATAGCCCCTCAAGGGTGCCCCACATGCTCTCAATGATTAAACCATCAAAATATCCTCTTGGCTTTGTACCCACAACTTTGGGTACAAAACTCACAACTTGGGTACACTTGCCCACAAAGCCCATGTGGGTAAACATCTCTTAAACCCGATACCATAGAGTGCGGGAGTACCTCCCAAGCTACACAAATCAATGCTCCCTCTTAGTGACGGAGGTACTTCCACCACTCAAAAATATTTTTTCATCATCATCGACGAGACTAACCCAATCTCTAGCATTCACCATTGCAGCATACCCTATAGAATAAACCACACTATCTCGGTAGTGTCTCTACCTCATCTCGTCATAACCTAAAGATTAAAACTTTCATAAGGAATCTCCCTCTAAAAATAAACTCCCTTTAAGTCTATAATAACTCCAATGGCTCACACTTCTACTAAACTTGTGTCCTATAAGGTCAATCCAAGTTGTGGTTGAACATAGGCCATATCACCACCACAACCCAACTCAACAAGTAATCCCGCCCTCCTGGATCGAATACCACATGTGCACAAGGATCCAATCTTGGATGTGTAACATCACAACATAACCAAGAAACTAGCCTATCAACGTCTCGTCCTTCACATGAATCCAACTTGTCCATGCCAAAACACCCCACAAGAGGCCCCAAAAATCCATGGAAAGTCTTCAAAAGTCCATGATTAGCAACCCACCACATAAAAAACGATTGCTCACCAAGATCTCCACAAATCCACTAGATGTCTTAGCTTATCTTTCCACCTAGCTAGTTGAGATCACATCTCCATGTCCTTAGTTGAACCTTTTGCTCCATGCTTTAGACAATCTCATCTCCCTCTGAGCTACTTCACTGTGCACACTCTAATCCACTGTCCCATCAAAGTAGCTTTGATACCATGTTTATTTTTCCATGGCCACTTAAGAATCAAGTTTGAGTCTAATATCATGATCACAAACACACTCAAATGCCACAACACAAGCACTCTACACAATAGAATAACATATAGCACGGAATCAACAAGTACACAATAATAAATTCTAACTAATTTGTTATATTACAAACTTTAATACAATAATCTTTAGGCTCTTGTACCAAGGATTGTGGCCCTTACATATAACCTAGATACAAGACACTACTAGGGCTTGGGGTCAACAACTATGACTACCAATATTTCCCTTTAAAAAGTACACTTGACCTACTTACTAAACGAACATTCATACTAGCCTTTTTGGTCCACGTACCTTGAACACATTTGGTAGGTTATTTTCCTCCTCTTCTGTTGATCACTATAAATTATGAAACTTTAGAAAGCTTGCATCTCCCATCGTCCCATCTACCACTATCAATCCTCTTACTTCTCCAAGAGTGACTAAACATAGGCTCATAAAATTGCCCTCTAGTATCCCTCTTGGTACACTAAGATGTCTGTTCATCATTACTTCACTAAGGCTTCCCTCTAACATTGATATGGCTCCTCCAACATCATTTCTCTTAAGGTCTTCAGATATTTCCACTTATCAACTTTCTAGTTGTTGCATAATGTCTAACTTAGGGCTCTTGACACAACCCTCTTATTATCAATTTTCAATACAAGAAATATTTGAACTAGGGCTTCACTCCACAACCCTATTTTCACTAATTAGTAAGCATCAAACCACTAAACTAGGGCTTGACAATATGCCCTCTTATCAGTCTAACAACTAATTAAAATAGAGCTTGATACACAACCCACACTTTTGCAATTTTCCTCCTCAAATTGCACAGAACTAGGTCTTCTTGACTAACCACTAACAATCCACAAAGGCATTATACATAGGTTGTCATCGACTTCTATTCACACCTAAACATTACCCTCCAAATTAGCTCCAAACTTCTTCACTTCATGAAAGTCGTTTCACATTAGCCCTACATACTTCTCTTTCCACAGTAGGAGACACCCTCAAACCCTCTTCTAGACATGTGTATCACCTTCTTGATCACAGAGATATGTGTCCTACATTACATACCAAAACATAAACTTTTCCAGATTACTTAAGGCCCTGATCCTCTCTAAACAACCCAAAAATCAAGGCGTATTCACAACTCCTTAGAAGCTTAGGGAAGAATCATGGGTGACTGTACCTTCACTAAATATACCTAATATAGGGCATCAAACCTCTATCCTAAACCATTAGGATAGACCCTTCATCACTTAGCATCCAATCAACATAAGGAGACAAGTCAACATACCTTAAGTTGATGCTACCCTCATCCTTTTAAGGTAACAGTGCTATGGAAAAGGACATGATATTTTTGGCCTTCAGTAGGGCTACTATGGCTACCTTAGAGGTGCCCTAAACATGGCCTCAAATTCTCCCATGACTTGTGTTCATATCATCGTACGGCTGTCCAAAATTTTGTGCACATACTAGAGTGATTTGACCCTCATTCCAACACCATACACTCTATCATGTTCACATAATTAAGGGTTTCAACCTGTCTTAAGCTCATAACTTACCTATATCCTATCACAGAGATGAAGAATCATACACATGCCCATTAGCTCAAAAATAAACTCGACCAACAAATATCCTAGCTTGGCCTAACCAAAACTTAGAAGAGAGATTGCACCTTCGTCCTTCTTCACTTTCCAACTTATCTTCTCTAGGTTTGTGGCACCTCAGACTTGCCTTTCTTCTCTTGATAAAACTCACTTGATGGATAGATGAATGAGCTCAACACTTTCCTTATTTTTATAGTGTTCTAGGTGGGTTTCACTGGCCACCTAGGGTCATCACATAACTCCAAGCTGACCTAAACAATTTTTTAAACTCCATAAAAACATAAGAGAAAATTTATTTTCATTAAAGAAACACCATGTCACTCATTCCTTAGGTTACCCTTAGCCCCTTAATGGTGTCCTACATACTCCCAATGATCAAACCATCAAAATATCCACTTGTTTTTGTGCCCACAACTTTGGGTGCAAAACTCGTTGCTTGGGTACGCTTGCCCACAAAGCCCATGTGAGCCAACTTCTCCCAAACCTAGTACCCTATGGTGTGAAATTATCCCCGAAGATACACAATTCAACAAAAATGAGAGGAGGGGGATCCATTAACCAGTATGGAGAAGAAATCCTTAGATGCAATATCTATGACCCAATGTATCTATGTTTCATTAAATCCAAATGTCTGACAAGCATATGATAGATGAATTTCTAGCTAAATTGATTAAAGGCTTTAGACATGTCTAATATGATGAGAATTCCATGGGACTTAGAGGACTTGATTGTATGGATATGCTCATGAGTAAGAATAATGCTATCTAAAATTTTCCTACCTTCTGCATAACCAGTTTACTTTGGGGAAATAAGAGAGGGAAGATTCTATTGAAAATGAATTTAGATATAGTCTTGTGTATGATGTTAAAAAGATAAATGGGGTATACTTTTATGGGAGATTCAAAATGGGCGCTCTTGGGATGACAAAGATGAATGTTGCATTGGGCGATGGGAGCATAAAGGATGATCTTTTGGAATCATCAACTAGTTTTCAAACATCTTGACTTATGGTTTGTCAACATTCCTGAAAGGAAAATGAAGTGAATCCATCTTTCCCTAGAGATTTGTCCTTAGGAATTCCTATGACTACTTCTTCCCCCTCTATTTTTGTGATTTTCATCAGTGACATAACATTTTGTTTAGGGGTAACTATTTTAGGAATATGCTTTGTTATTTTTTGAATAACAAATCTTCTATGTTTAATTGGCTTTGTAAATATGGCTTCTAATACTTATTTCTTATGCCACTTCCTAATATTAAAACTCCTTACCAACAACCCAAAGAATGTTTCTCTAATATATATATGATTTGTAAGCTACAAAGGATATTCCACTAGACCAATTCACCACAACAAATCTTACAATATCTTGAAATATTTCAATATGCAGTGTTTTATTGCATGTTTTAGATTTAACGTTACCATCTTAATGCATGAAATATTAGAATAAACTAAAATTAAAAATGAAAAAGCCAAGAAAATAACACATCATCTGCATAATGAACAAAAATATACACTATGATATGGGGAAAACATAGCTAGAAAGTGAGGTCTATGCTCTATTATTTTCTTATCTTTTCTTTTACTTCATAACATCAACCCAAGCCCCTATTTATTGTCACCATAAGGGATTCTAATATTGAGGCTTTTGATAATCTACTCATCATTAAAAGCTTCCTCTAGAGCGTTTTGTGATAGGACTTTGCATTTTTTTCATTAAATTCCATTCTTTGGAGTATTTTAGTAAGTTTAGATAGTAGTAATTATTGGCTCCTTTCCATGAATTGGGTTTTTCATTCTACCTTTTAGGTTTAATATTGTTACCAACATGAAGGGCACTATTCTCTTTCCGTCAAAATTAAACATCACCCTCTTACCCACCACTATTTAATGTATATCTATCTATCTATCTATCTATCTATAGATAGATAGATAGATAGATATATAAATAATGGTTTAAAAATCATAAATAGAAACAATAAGGTTTTAGGTTTTGGTTGTTTAAGAGAGGTTAGAATTAGGATGAATGATATGTCATAAACCTTTCAATCTATATGATATGCTTTAAAAAAAAATAATAAAAAAAATGGTTCTTGTAAAGGGAAACTAGGTTGAAACACTATATATATAGATTATAGATATATAGATATGGTTTTAAAAATCATAAATAGAAACAATAAGGTTTTAGGTTTTGGTTGTTTAAAAGAGGTTAGAATTAAGATGAATGATATGTCATAAACCTTTCAATCTATATGATATGCTTTAAAAAAATATAAAATAAATGGTTCTTGTAAAGGGAAACTAGGTTGAAACAAAAATACAATATTTAGAAATGTCATTAGGATAGTGAGAGACCTCAGGGCTAGTTTCCCAAAAATGAAACCAAATTGGCTCTAGGTCTAGTTTTTTATTGCAAAAATTAAAATTAAAATGATAGCAAAGTTATTCATTGCAAGCACAAAAAACGTGACTTGGAGGACATAACAAATATGGGGCTCATATTCTAATGGAGACACTAAGATGTCGATAGGGTTGTCATTAGAGCATTCATTATACTCTAAAAGGAGGATGCCTTCATGTTTTTTTTCCCAACTAGGCATAGAGGGAAATAAGTATGCAACTCTGTTTCTCCATTTTTATCCAAAGGATGCTTGAGCTTAAGTTTATCCAAGTACTAAGATATAAGAGCATGGGCCAAAAAAGTATGATTGGCTAGTATAGTTCTAGGGTCCTAAAAAATTTAGCCTTTCAAGTTCTACTGGTTCTAAGGTATGAGATGAAGTCCTTGACTGTGAGATCAATCTACTCATCTACATGATAAGTCCTTTCTACTTTGACATCATCATTCATATCCTTAAGCCTTTGTTTGATGGTCAACAAGAAAGAGTGGTGGGACGCCATCACTATAGATCATGTTGCCAACTCCACTTTGGTTTGGAAAACCATAGCTTTATCATGATGAGCTATATGGGTAACCATGGCAATCAAAAGAGTGGGAAAGACAGAGACTACGAGGATAGTTGATCCAAATTTATGAAATAATGAAATTAAATAAAAATATAAACAAAAACAACAAGCTACAACGAAAACAAAACTTCAATTCATTAAAAACAAAGTACTAAAAAATGTTCAAAAACGAAATGGAAATATACTTGCTTGGGTGATGGTAGCTTATCTTTGAGGAGAGATGTGCAACTACATGCCTTCTGAACTTTGTTACAATGAGGCTTAGAGGCTTATTTATTATTGAGAAATAATGGAAAACCCTAAACATCCAAAAATCTAACCCTATGAGATGAAGCGCCAAAAGTTTGTGGGCCCCATTGGGGTAAATTGGTACATTAACTTCCGGGGGTTGTAACTTCGGTATACGATCTTTGTTTGATACATATGATACCTTTTTAGAAATATTTATTTTAGGACCACAACTTTCGACTATAAACTCTTGCGAGAGGCTGTGGGTTTTCCCCTTTTCCAAGAAAACATCGTTTAGGGCCTCAAAATGGCTCTAGAAGTTCACGACCCTAAAAATGCCAAAAATAGTAAAGTTTGCTACAATTGAGGAAAATAAAAGAAACAATGTTCAAGGTCCAAGTGGAATAGGCGAATGGCCGCCAATATCCACATGGATCAATAGAAAGGGAGCTCACTGTAGAGAATATAATTGGAGTCTTTAGGCATGAGGATAGGGGTGGGTAATTCAAAAGAAGCCATTAAAAAATAATGGAGGTAGAGACGAAAATTTCCCATACAAAATGAATTGATTGTGCTACCTTCCATCATGATTATTGTTTCTTCCCAATTCATCATATCAGAAGCTTAGCCTTGTACTATACATAACTTCATCTTATGCATGGAGTAAATGCCTGGAGGCAATGTTCAGATCCACATAAGGTAGGTGTGCTCATGGAAACACATGCCCACTTGCTATGATGTCTCGTCCCCTAAGCATGTAATCGTTCTGATCATCACTTCAATTACTTGATGCGGGGGATTTAAAAATTGAAGGATATGGGGGGGAGCTTTGATCCACTTATGTGTGCATGCATGACACCATTTAGTATAATATCTCTAAGTGCAACCACATGTTCAACTGCTATCTCAAGTTGTCCCCATTGCCTCAACCTAGGTCCTTATGGGAATTGAACTTTTCCCAATGATGAAAAACTCCTCGCTTTCCACAATTAGATCCAACCCTTTTATACTAATGTATATTCTTTTATTTAATTGTTTTTAATGTATGTATGAATGTATATACATGTATGTAAAGTTAAATATAATTTTTTGGCTAAATATTTTTCATATTTTTAGTACTTGATTTTTTTTGTTTTATTTTAGGTTCCCTTGTCCTTTTAATTTTTTTTTAATATTTTGTTTACAACAATATTGGGCTTTCATGCTATGGTTTCTAAAATTTTATCATTTTTTACCTAGAAAATAGGTAGGGTGCTACTGTTAGCACCTCTTTTTAATTAAAGGGTTGGTCTTAAGATTTTGAGCCAAGGGTTTTTGAAGGCCACAATTAGAAAAAAAATGTAATTTCATCCATAGATAAAAAGGAGCCATTAATAGGAGCATCACTTATCGACTTAGGGATCAACTTAAAGGTTATGGTTGCAACAATATTGATTGTCAAGTATGGAGGCTTGAAAAAGGTTATAGTTTTAATCTCAAAAATAAAAGTAGTATTGATGTTAGTATCGCTTTTCGATTTGGAATTTTATTTTTAGTACTTTTATTGACAATGTTATAACATTTTTAAGGTCATAGTTATAAAATGTAATAATTTTAACTAAAAAAATGGCACCACTTTTGAAAATATAAGTTGACTTTGGTGTTTTTGACCTAAAATGTAAGTTTTTAAGCTTAGAGTTCTCATTTTGAAGTCACAATTCTTTTCAAGTTGGTAACTATGTTGGTTTGTTTTAATGTGATTCTCAATGATCTTTGTCATATGATCACTCACATTTTTCTTTAGAGGGGATGTTCTTAGGTGATGATACTCAAAGCACAATCTACATCTAAAGGGTGTCTTTCCCATAATATAATAGTATTTTCCATACCTTTCATACTACCTCAATTAATATATCTAGCAAAGTTACTGAGTTGTTAAATTATGACCTCAAATAAAAACTCTAGCTAATAAAGGCCCATAATTTTAAGTCAAAAATACCAAAATTAGCACATATTTCAAAAAGTGATGTTACTGATCTATATTCCTTTTTTTAGTGTCTAAAATTACCTCCTTTTGCAACCATGTCCTTAACAACCTCATAATGTTGCCAAAAGTACTTTAAAATAAACCATAGAATCTAAAAGTGACACCAATAATGACACATTTTTTTTTCAAGTTCAAAATTATAGTTTCTTTGAAACCATGACGTTAACAACTTGTACTAGAACAATCACAAGCTTGAAATTAATCTCAAAATAGAAAAGTGGTCTTCCCAATAACAACAATAACACCCTCCATTTTTTGAAAGGGTTAAAATTCCAACTTCTTCAAAACCCATGGTATTCTTGAAGCAAAAATATTAAAATCAACACTTAAATTAAAAAAAAAAAAAAAAAAAAAAAAAAAAAGTGTCATCGCTAACACTGCCACCACCCTCCTACTTTGCTTTAGATTTACAATCCCAACATGTTTAAAATCATGGTCTTAAAAGCCTAATACTTAGCATAAACAAAATTAATTTTTAAAAAAAATATAATAATAATAACAATAGAGCGTTAGGAAAAATCTTAAAACCAATAATAAAACATATATTTCGTTAAAAATTAATTTAATAACAACTCAATTAAAGCTCCCTCTTTTTTTTAATTGCTCAACTTAAAAACGTACATATTTAAAATAAGTTTAGAAAATAAATATAAAATAAAAATAAAATAAATATATATATATATATATATATATATATATATATATATATATATATATTTATATATATTTTTGGAATTTTCCCAACCATACATATATTTATTTTGGATTTATGTGGTTTTTTAATTCATTTATGTGATGATAATGTTTATTGAGATGGACATGGATTATTAATAAAAGATTATTTAGAATTATTTAGCGTTTTATTTTTATGCTCGAAAAGCAATAAGATAAATATTTTGAAATCACTATAGTTTTGTGTACTTAAAAGGTTAAGAGGGATGATAGTGTGCCAAATATTTTGAAAATTATAATAAATGTAAGAATGATATGGACAATCTAAGAGAAACTGTTTTTTATCTTTTATCCTCTTAGTGTCACAAAGGTCACAAATTCTTTTATCCCATGGTGTTTTGGGAAGACATTTCGACAATTCTTTCTTTCTTTTTGCTTTAAGAAATTATTTAAAATATAATTAGAAAAACGTATATATTTTTTTGTCTTCTTTATTTGATTCATTTTCGATGTTTGGTGAATTTTTTTTCTTTTCTTTTACATTATTTTGTTTACAATGACATAAAACTTTTAGATTGTGGTTTCAAAATATTGCAAGTTTGAGTTTAAAGGAAAATAGGGGGTGGTGGAGTGTTATTTGTAGCACCTCTTTCCAACATAAGAGTTGATTTGAAGATTGTACTTGTAAGGATATTGATTTTCAAGGCCATTGGTTTCAAGGAAGTTGCAATTTTAACTTTGGAAAAAAATGGTGGTTACCACTGAGAGTGTTAATTTTCAATTTGAAGGTTGATTTGAAACTTTTAGCTATAATAGTATAGATTTCTAAGCCCATGGTTTCAAACAAGTTGTAATTTTGACTTAAAAAAAAACGAATGTTGTAGGTGGTGCCAATTTTATTTATGAGTTTATTTTAAAATTCTTGTCGCCAATATTATGAATTGTTATAGATAGTTGCAAAAAGTGTTAATTTTAAAATCCACCCCTACCTCATCTCCCCAAAAACAAAAAAATACTACCAGTAACACCACTCTTTGAAACACAAATAAAAACTACAACTAAATACAATCTTTAATAAAAAAAAATTAAGTTTTAAATATTTTTGTTAAATCAATAACTATATTAGATAAACATATTATTTGTGAAATATACTTCTACATAAAACTTAACATAAGTTATGGTTATGCACCTATTATAAGTTTATGGGGAGCATAAATAAAGTTTCCTGGAGATTTTTTAATGCAACTAGTGCCTTATATTCCTAAATGTGTGCTTGGAATATTGGAAAGTCTACCCACCCACATTGGGGTAAAAGTTATGCAACTAGTGCCTTATATTCCTAAATGTGTGCTTGGAATATTGGAAAGTCTACCCACCCACTTTGGGTAAAAGTTCAAGATTTTTAGAGAGTCATCAAATAAAGGAGACGAAGGTTGGATGTATAAGCTTTTGTGATCTACAAATAATGTCTTATTTAAATGGAAAATACTATTTCTATCTTTAATAGATTTAAACTTTATTATAGAAAAACTGACATAAAAATAAATGCATTCTAAAAAATTTCCCATACCTAAAAAATCTCAATTTAAATTAATAGAAGAAATAAGACTAAAATTTGTTGAAAAATAAAACTAAAATCTATTAAATTAGCATATCAACCCATGAGCATTGAAGAATATTACTTTATTCACAACTTTATCTCCAAGGGAGATGACAAGAGATGAGCGTACCTTTTCTATGAAAAAGATTCACAACCTTATCTCCAAGGGAGATGACTAGAGATGAAGTAATTCTCAAGTATGGGAAAACCATGTTTGAAATATTTAGTAAAATTAGTAATTCTCAAGGATGGTTATGCTTAATGAAAATCCATCCCATTTTAATACTCATTAGTAACCGGCCCGCATAGGTTTTCGTTATTTAAAAATTATTAAAATGTATAAAAGACCATTGAATGTTTATCTTGTGTTTTTATATTGGGGTTATGTTTAATGAAATTTTTTATATTATTTTTATTTACATCTTTTATCTCTGGTAGAATTGAGGCTTCTGTGATCCATTATATTTATAAGAAGAGCTTCGGCGTAAATCACATAGGACAGATCTTTGTCGACGCGTTTCGAACCAATTAGTGTGGTTCATCGTCAGGACGAGTTGAAGACACAAATCTAGCCTAGCATGTTAAATAAACTGAGCAGAGACTCTAACGGCTACCCAACTCTAACGGCTACCTAACAGCTAATTTGGACTCCAAGGTCCAGGTCAAGACTAAATTAATAAATGTAA
>APFE031208391.1:125590-165386 GCA_000404065.3 Pinus taeda
TTTCAGAAAATGACGTCCCCGTCCCCGTCCCCGTCCCCGTACCCGTCCCCGAACCCACGTTTCCTGGCAACATAGATATTAATAGAATCATGGTTAGTATATTATCATCAATATGGTTAGTGTATTATTTTCATTTAAATGGTAGATTTTGGAAATATTTATAGTTTTCAAATTTTAAAAATATTCACTTCTTTTAGTTAAAAAACTATTGAAGCCTTTCTGACTAATTTAATATATGTCAATAAAATCAGTATATTATTTCACTTTGATTGTAGATTTGGAAAACATTCATCCTTTTCAAATTTTAAAAGCATTTATCACTTCATCTAGTTAAATCAAAGAAAAATGGCTAATGGCTAAAAACTATATTGAAGCCTTTCGAACGAATTTAATGAGAGATTGTAGCTTCACGATAAGCCAGTGTACTCTGAGAGTAAGTTTGGCATCCATGCAGTCACTTAGCTATGTTTTCAGTGGGGGGACTAGAATTCATGCCATGGGAATGAGGACCACGAAGTTTCGTGATTATCTATATGATACTACACGTGACTGGCAGTTAGTACATATAGTGATGGACAAGATTATGAAAAAGCAGCTACATGATCTTGACAGGTTAAACGCTGCAGTTGAATTAATAAGAAATAAACGTTCCTCGATGAATGTAAGATCTGGTGTTGGTCAATGGTGATAAGATGTGGTGTTCGTCAATCGTGATGGGAGGTTCTTTGCAATACAATAGTTACTGTGAAATCATAAGAAAGTAAAGAATGTGAAACCATAAGAAAGTAAAGAATGTTAGACCAAAAATCCTCATTAACAATTAAGATTTGATCCTTAATCTAATCTCTATGTTAAATGAAGTCATGTGAATTGGGAAACGAGCCATCAATCTCGTGCTATCTACATTCATGCTGTCATGGAAGATTGCAACATCAGTTACAACTATTTGTTACAGTAAAGTTCCTATTTTGTTCAACGTTACTCTTGAACAGGTAAACACAATACCAGATATACTGGTAAATCTTAAGTGTTTTTAAATCTACAAAGAATTAGTCACCCTACGCATGCCAGATATACTGGCACATCTCAGTATTTTTAAATCTATACCACTTACCTTTACCAGTGCATAGAGTTAGTCACCCTATGCATGCCTACATGAGAGATTGGTCAGGTAGTAACAGAACAACACAATACCAGATGTACTGGTAAATCTAAGTGTTTTTAAATCTATACCACTTACCTTTACCAGTGCAAAGAATTAATCACCCTATGCATGCCTAGATGGGAGATTGGTCAGGTAGTAACAGACGAACACAATATCAGATATAGTGGTAAATCTAAGTGTTTTTAAAACCATACCACTTACCACTAGTAAATCTAAGTGTTTTTAAAACGAGATCACTTACCTTTACAGTGCAAAGACTTAGTCACCCTATGCATGTCTAGATGAGAGATTGTTAAGCTAGTAACAGAGGTCTATTGGGTGATTTGACTGAATCTGTTTAAGAATCTTCGTTTCCCCGGATGTTTAAGAAAAGTAATTATGTTTTTAATTTTGGTGATATAATTTTTAATAAAGAATTAATTTTTTTAATTTGTATTTCAATTAATATTTTTTTTGGTGAAATTTATTGTAATTTTTATTCAAATATAATTTTATTATAATATATAATTTATTATTTTACATTGTGTTTTAATTTAAAAATATTTGGTAGAAGATAAATTTAATTGTATTTTTATTAAAAAATGTATTTTGAATTTAAAATATAATGTTGGATAAAGTATTAGTTTTTTTTAAATGTATTTTTATAATTATAAAAATAAATGGTTGGATTTAATAATTTTTTAATATGTATTTTTAAAATTTAATCATTATCTATAATGAAAAATGTTGTGATTAAGTTTATTATGTTATAAATAAGTTATTTTCATTTTATAAATTAGAATTTGTGATTAGTTGTATTTTTAAAAAGTTTTATAACTAAATAGTTACTTTGCAGTTTATGATTTGAATTACTGTTAACTTTATTTTTTAAACAATTGGGAAAACTTATCATAACTCAGTTGCCAAACCAAACACTGGGACACTCAACACTAGTTGCTATCCACAATTACAAGCTGACTTATCATTGTTATTCAAACGATACCATCTAAAATTATGAGTAAGCAGTCCCTAAAAGGGTAGGCTTACACTCCTACAAAATATCTGAGTTTTGAGCTACCTTTAAGGAAGACAAACTCTTAGCTAAACAAAAATAGTTTTAAAGCATACTCTAGACCCATCAACCTTATTACATCTATATCTAAGATATTAAAAATATAAAAAATAGATTATATATTTTAAGATTCATCATTCCAAAATCACCTTGAATATCTTAATAAAAAATCTGTCATGCATCAAACTACAGAATATTCCCTTGGAAAGTGAGATGAGACAGAAAAAGCACAGCGGGTTATCCATTTTTCGAAATATTTTTTGCTCGTATGAAGCATCAGCAACCGCCTCATACAGTGTCATTGAAAAGGGTATTAAATGATCTGACATTCATTTTTGTGAAGTGAACATTATCACCCTCAACTGACAGGTAGGGGAACTTGGGTGAAGTATGACATTTTCAAGGTGTCAAGGTTAAAGCAAAATCATGATTTTAAGGTAGGTGTAGGCGAGTATTTGAAAGTTTCACAGTAGCATCATTTGGAGGAACAAAAACTCATGGTGGATGATTTTGTTTCTTTAATGGTTATTCTTAAAATTTATTAAACTAATAAGTATCTAGACCGCCCATACTTAATGCCCATATCAAAGAGGTATAAATCTTTTGATGTAGGGCAAGGTCTAATAAATGGAGTAATTGCCTCAAAATAAAGCTGTACTTTATAGTGGCGGTGGGCAAAATAAAATAGTGTCCAGCGACAAGATACAGGTGATGGCTCTGATTTATCCATATATTGCTCAGAACATATATAATCGATGAAGAGCTATAAAGCTTTTGATGTAGACGAGGTCTAATAAATGGAGTAATTGCATCAACATAAAGAAGATGTGGATGTACTTTATAGTGGTGGATGGCAAAATAAAATTCAATAGTCCAGTGACAGGTGATGTCTCCGATTTATCCATATACATTCTTCAGAACGTATATAATGGATGGGTTTAGGTTTGATCAACAAGCAGACTAATACATGCCATGAAAACCAAGCTCACCTTTTATCTTATGAGCTCAATTGCTCATGGCCAATTTAATTTTAGTTATTAACTTGTCAGCATCTTTATTGGTTTTGATTGTAGATTTTGTGAATCCAATAAGTACAAAGCAAAGTTTTACTTCATACATGCCATGAAAACCAAGCTCACCTTTTATCTTATGATCTCAAATGTTCATGGCCAATTTAATTTTAGTTATTAACTTGTCAGCATCTTTATTGGTTTTGATTGTAGATTTTGTGAATCCAATAAGTACAAAGCAAAGTTTTACTTCATACATGCCATGAAAACCAAGCTCACCTTTATCTTATGAGCTCAAATGTTCATGGCCAATTTAATTTTAGTTATTAACTTGTCAGCATCTTTATTGGTTTTGATTGTAGATTTTGTGAATCCAATAAGTACATAGCAAAGTTTTATTTTTTTTGTATATGCAATAAGTACAAAGCAAAGTTTTACTTTTGTTAGATGTTTAAATTTATCTTTGTTTAAATTGTAGATTCTGTATCCAATCAGCATGAAAGAAATTCTTGCTTCATGATGGTAGGGTGTCTATGTTACTCTATGCCTATTGGATGCTTGAATCTGAAATCAACATAATATCAAGTTGACAGACATCTATGGCCTATCTCACAAAATTACAACCAATATTCCAGGAAGCTAAAGTTCTAGAAACCGTAGGAACGAAATTTTGTATTGCCGGAGATCTCCCGCATTTGTTCAGACACACAAACCTATGGAAATAACGTGAACATTCTGGTTGACGTGCTAGGCTTAACAATGCGCTGCCATGCATTCTCAAACAGAGAATCTCAAGGCAGGTCGCTTGAAGACTCTCAGATTGATCACACGCTATACATTTGGTCATAATCAAATGACGATGGAGGTAAAAGGAAACTCTATTATTATAGTTATTGATCCTCTGTCATGGAACGCGGATTCAATCAAGATCAGCATGAGACTCCCTACCATAAAATCCACTAGGCAATAGTTTAGCCAATCTAGAGTGTTCCTTAAAAAAAATTTGAGAAGAAAAAAAAACTAAACTAAACTACTAAACTCCAGCGTGGAATGCCATTTAATGCCCGAGGCAATGAAGTCAAACAACGTTGGAAGATGCGAAGGAACAATGTCTTCTCCTACGGTAGGTTCCTCTTCGTTCAATACTCACGGGACATGGGATTTGCACCATTATAATGCTTATGCTCATCCTTCGTCATCCGTCCGTGAATTGAGGCCAAGTATCATTGGGCAATAAGAGAACCATTGCGGTTGGTCTTAACAATAAAAGCATTAAAAAATTATCATCTCGTTTTGAATATTAATAATAAAAATCAGAATATAAATAATGAAATCATTATTGATTATAGATGGGTCAGCATAAGAGTAAAGGGTTATGATTTTACTACAAGAGGGTAGTTAGAGATGATTTATATTTTTATTTAGAGCTTGAGTGTGTGTAATGGTTAGGGGTATGTGTTTCTTTCTAAGAGGTTACATGTTCAAAACCAGAGGGTTAGAGTATGTATGCTTTTGTAGAATTAGTAGTGAAATTGTTGGGCGGAGGTAGGTCCCTTGTCCCACAAACAAGGGGGTCTCATACATGACTAAAATTAGATAATAATAATAATAATTTATTCATATTTGATTTAGTTGGGAAAACGGTGAGTATGTGAATTTGAGGAAGCCATGTGGCATTTTGAGAGCATACATATTTAACCATACCATTAGGTTGTTTGGGGGCACTTCATTCATGCTCACTTTTATTGTGAAGAGCCTTATAAAAAAGAGTCATTGCTATGACTATAGGTGGATATTTGTTATGTTTTAGTTGAGAAATGTCTTGAGTACCTGATTGAATTGGCATTGCCAGTGAACTTTTCCATAGGTTGGGAGTGTTTAGAGCTTCTAGCATTGAGATTTCCTAATCAACATCATTGGAGCCTCGTAGGGAAATTAAATAGCTTTAGGGACTATATTGTAGAGAAAGGGATTCTTTTTGTTGGATTGTGCAGGTCAAAGGGGAACAAGCACTTGAAGTTGAGATTGCCTTGGGATTGGTTATCTTTGGCAATTATGATTGTTGTGTATAATGTGTGAACAAAGAAAGCTTGATGGGTGATTGTTTGTGGGTGATAGAGTTGGTCCAAGCACCCATCCTTGTGGTATCGTAACTTCAGCTTGGGGTTGGCTTGCTGTAGAGAGTGAATGTGCAATATAGCCTATGGTTGGGTGGAACGCTAACATTTGCAGTTAATTGTTGAATTTTTTATTAAAAGATAAGTGCTTTCTATATTTCTATAAAATTATATTTATGTTGTATTTGTTTGATATATATATATATATATATATATATGTTGTGTATGTTCCTACGTAATTTTCGTTACATATTTATTCATGTATAATGGCATTTACATGAGTCTATAGGTAGCATGCATAGTTTCTTTATTTTCTTGTTTTAAAGATTGGTATTAGAACTCCAAATTTCAACAAGAAACAATTTTTTGAGGGTACCCATGCATGGGGGTAGGTCATATATTAGTATAAGAGCCTTGGTTGCAATTCTCAAGTTGTATAGACCAAAGAACAGGTTGAGTTGCAGTGCAGAGGCCAAGCGGGGTTCCTTTGTTGTTGGAATAATTGTTTCTTAAAAATTGTGGATTTTATGAAGTTTCGAAAATTTGGAAAATTTGGGAATTTTTCAATATGATGAAGTCATTGATGTTGTGGTTGTGACATGGGCATGTCATAGTGGCAAGATCAGGGGAGAGATCTATTTTGTGTCGTGGTAGGGTGTGTAGGTGATGTGGGATCCACGTCGTTTCAACGGATTACAATACTACCCAAGTAGTATTTTAACTTTTCTTAAGTGATTTTACAACTTTTCTAAAAGTTCTACATCCTATTGGTGCTTTCCATGTGGTGGAAAGTGGTATAAAGCAAAACCATTGTATTGAGTGGTTGAGAAAAAAATAATAGCTAAGCATTTCAAAATCCCACGAAGTAAAGTGGATAATAGAACTAACAATGTTAATCATTGCTTTTGGATCATTAGGGGTGTACCTTGCATGCACCAAGAGAATGGAGAGGTAAGGGGGAAGAGATCTACCCATCCCCATGGAAAATGTATAGCTACCATGTGGCAATGAGTCCAACAAGTCTAGGTAGACTGACAAGGCCTAAGTGGGGCAATGGAAAGACAAATAAAAGACAAAGAAGGAAAGATGAGAAAGAAAAAGGAAATAAAAGAAAAAATTATGGATGAAAAGGGACAAATAAGGAGGACCAAGTGGTGACACGATGAGTGTGATGGTAGAAGAGGTAAGTTGGTATGATCCTAGGGTACCACTTGGACATAAATTCCATGCTAGATGCCACAATTCAAGACACATCAAAATTCGACTATGAAATTGCATGAATTTTCTCATGGTTTTTCTGGTCATAGCCTTTAAGAGCATTTTTGAAGCTCTAAACAATGTTTTGAGATGATGAAACCAAATGATAACGATGTCACTAATGGTGAACATAGTCTCTACAATTTAAATTAAAGAGCTTAGGGAGAGTTTTTGAATGAGATATTGTAAGTGCAAATTAGAGTTAGTATAATAAAGTTACACTTAGAACAAGTTGGAGGAGAAATAAAGTACCAATTCACTTCCAAGAGGCATAACTCCTAGCTTAGAATTCATATTAGAGTATGGGATTAGTCAATCTCTTGGATTGGAATCCACTCGTGGAGTTATATTTGGAATTTTGGCATCCAATTCTTCAAATAACTAGCAAACAAATGCTTGTAGAAATTGAGAAAAAATGGACAAAACTTCAATCAACCATAACTTTTAGCTCAAAACTCCAAATGAAGCATATGATTAGCCAATGAAAATCCAATGAAGAGTATAATACAATGGTCAACCTATAATTTTTGTATTGGATAGAAGAAATTACCATAGAAATATAAAATCAAAAGAAAGATATTAATGCCTTTAAAGAGTCGAAAAAACAAGAATACCATTTCCAAAATTTATAATTTTGTTTGTTTTTGTCTAATAGAATGTAATTGTATTCACATTTTGGCTTAGAAATTTGGTATCTGAATTAGTAGAGACTATAAGGATTTTGAGAGAAGAAGCGTAAAGATAAAAGGATAATAATGAAAGGATAATCAGGCCAAAGGAGGAACAAAATCACATAAACACTCAGTTATTGCAAAGCTTAAATTAGTTGCAAAGAAAAATAAGAAGTGGACTAGGCTCAAGACATGAGGAAGTAGGTAGAACTCATTTAAGAGGAATCATTATAGAGAATCTCAACACTCAAGAAGTGCTAGCAGAACATAGATACATCATAGTCACCCATTTCATTCTTTTACGTGGTTATATGCATTTGATAATTCTAAGAGTAGCCTAGAAGTAAGTGTGTCCTATGAAAGATGCACTTAAGAAGCTTAAGACACATACCTATGATGGTGAAATTAGTATGGGACATGATGTTGAAGCTTGGTTACTTGGAATAAGAAAGTATCACCAATTACATAACTACTTATCTAAATTATAAGCTAAAGAATAAATATATCATTTGCAAGGAAAGGCTTCTATGCAATGGGGCCAACTGAAGCAAGTCAAGAACATTGATGAGAAAATGATTTCTTAGAATAGGTTCAAGAAATATTTTCAATGGAAATATCTTTGAGAGCACTACTATGACAATAGGATGAAACAAGTCTTTGAACTTAAGTACCAAAGAGGAAAATGAAAAGAAAGTTTTTGGAGTTGTTGAGGTATATGGGCTTCATCGAGGAGGGGAAAGTGAAAATTCCGAAGTTCTTAAGTGGACTACCATATTTTTATAAGGATAAAATTCAATTCAATAAGGCCAGGAATTTAGATGAAACCATTAGAAAAGCCAAGTACCCATACAAGTAGAACAAATCAAGAAGACTTATCAGAATCTTGGAATGATAAGAAGGAGGAAAATTCATATAAGAGAAAGAAGAATTTTAAACAACCTTTTAAGAGAAATAGTCTTGAAGGATATTGGAAAAATCAACATACATGAGATGAAATCAAAATGGAAGACTCAGTGAGGAAAAGGGGAATACCACCACTCAAATTATGCAAATGTAAAAGGGATAATCTGTATAGGGATTTACCTCATAGAGATGATTAAGTGAGGACCCTGCATAACTTATTGAAGGCCACATCTTGGTGTTAGAAACAATGGATCAAATGATGAACCTGTGTAACTTATAGAAGGCTACATCTTGGTGTTATAAATAATGGAAACCATGACACTACTGAGAGGGGGGTGAATCAGTAATGTGGCCAAATTATACAATTCTTCACAGAGTTCACTTTTTAATCACTTTAACAATTATTCATGGATCAACAACACAACTCAATCATGTAGAACATAACATCATAAACATCAAACACATGATTAAGATATATACAAGACACCCATCTTCTTTTTATTACAAGCTTCAAATTGATTACATCATTTCCCCACAACCTATTACTTGTGGGCTCATCAGCTGCTATTGAAAGGAACTTCTATCCTTTCTCATTTATCAGCTACCATTGAAAGGGACTGCTGACCCTGTTCATTTACCAGTACTCACAAGAAGGGAATCTTTCCCCTGCTTGTTCATCAGTCTCTACTGAAAGGGACTCTTGCCCCTGATCGTTTATCAGTCTCTGCTGAAGGGGAATCTTACCTCCAAATATTTACTAGCACTCACTAGAAGGAGATGCTACTCATGATATGCAAGCTACCACTTGATGGCCTTGTTAATCCATCATTCATCCAGTTTCACACTAGAACCAAGAGACCACTACCTCACAAAAAAATACATATGTTTGCTGCAACTGCTCACCAAATCCACCTTAAACACCTTCAGCAATCTCTGGTTACTAAGAAAATCATCAAATTTTATGCACCAACAACATCAACACCAATCACCTATGCACTTCTTTGCATCTTTAGAAACACCTTTCAAATACCAAGATTGGTCTTTGATACACATCTAATGCATCCCACTATTATGCATCATGTTGCACCAACAACCTCTAATCCACACCCTCTGCTCTACAACCTCCACTTCCGCTACTCAAATTCTACCTTTACTGATTTCTTGACTAATATTCTTGGATTGTCCTTTAGTTAACTTGTTCTCTGATTTTCTGCATGGATTTCTTTTCTTTTTTTCCTTTTTCCAATTCATTTTTTTCCTTTGCACCTGTTCACCAAGTTCGTAGACCTTAACCAACCTTTTATGTCAGTTGAATTGAGTTATTTGGAATTATTAGATAATTTGGACTTTTGCATGTTTTAGTAGTGCTTATTCTATTTTTAGCTGCAATTAAGTTTGGCTTAACTGCCAAATTTAGTGCAAAATTATCTGTTCTGCTGAATTTGGGCTTACACCCCTTTCGCTAGCACCTTTACTTGCTTTTCCGCCATAAGGCCGAGTTTTCACAACCACCAGACTCTATTGGAGCCCTTCGCAGGATTATTTCCTTTGCAAATGGCTTTTCACCATTGATTTTGTTTCTACGCGTAACAACAAAAGGTTTGGTCTCCGAGACCATTAACCAATCATTTGGGAGCGAAGCCCTTTATGCCCCAGTGTTGTCGGGGGCCTTGTTCCTTGTGTTAACGACTTTACGTTGTTGGTTCATTTCTACACAAAATGACTAGGGGTCAGGGCTTACCTTGTAGCCCCCTCTATCCCTACAATTTTTTATTGAAGCCTTTATAAACTCATCGAGATCATGCCGCCAGGGTGATAGATCCCGTGAGGGCCACCCGCCTTCTATGTGATTTGTTGCCACTATCCTCCATGTTTTTCCTCTGCATCCCAACACTCACTACCTGATGCTTTCACTTATGCACCGCTAACAACCTGCAGGGCTATTCCTTATGGGATGAGTTGTCCAATGGGATCAACCATCGCAACCAAGAGCCAATGAAAATTCTCTCCAGGTTGAGTCAGCTCCTCATCATCCCAACACCAGATCATCCCACTAATTTTCTATTGTGTTGTGCCAAAACCTTCCGGGATCCTGCTAGTAGGGTGATGCCATGCTAACGTCACATGTACCACGTGTTGATCAGTGATTTGTGACAGGTGTCATCTAGATATGGTCCATTAGGGGCCCACAAATGCCAAATCTGCTTGTCACATGTCCATCATCGATTGGACATGCTGACGTCACCATTTGCTACTGTTTGAGCCAATCACCTACTACCACATGTCCCTATCAGGGAGGAGAGAGAAAGGGTCCTTTGAAACCTTTGTTTTGCAACAAAATCCTTCGTTATTTTTTTTTCCAAAAACTGCCAGGTTTGAGCCTTTTTCCACGACACTGCTTCTGAGAAGATTGTGGTTTTAGGAGGGGTGCTCCTCGGGTGGATCTTCGATGTTTATATACACAATTGGCGGTGTAGGAAACCACCTCACATGACCACCATGCCTATCTAAAGGGACGTCTTAGGTGCTGTAAGAAATCTGCCACATGTCCTGGTGCTTAACCCTCTGCTCTTTTGTCGGGCCAACTCTCTATTGCATTTCTACTTGTTAAACCTTCGGTCTAGCCCTCAGCAGGTTGAGTTGTCAAAATTGTCTCCTCTTCACAAATCTCATTGGTCAAATCTCATTTTCTGTGTCCAAACATCCATTTCATGATCTGTTCTTTTTGTGTGCCAAAAGCGTTGCACTGGGGTGATACCATCGAGCTATCATTGTAGGGTGGGCTTCACCTACTCTTTACATCCCAGCCTCTTAGACTTGGGTGCCATTAACATACCATTGGGATATATCCATCTGGTGTGTTCCACCTGCCCAATGGGAAACACTCTTGATGTTGCGCTATCACTCCATATGAGCTCGGAGCTTCACGTAGAGGCTTTTCTAGTCTTACCATTGAATTTGGCACTTAATCCAACTTTGGTTACACACCAAAGTCTCACCTAAACACCTTTAACTCTATAATAGTTTGAATTTGAGTGAAGTAACTTTGATTGGATCTAACTTTCACATTCAAACTTCATGCCACCATAAATATTTTTCTAAGCTCTTTCCATCTGTGTGGGTTCGACCTACTTCTAAGATGATATACTACTTCAAAACTAGCTCCAAACTCTTTGCACCATTCTCATCCATGATGATCTTATTATGAATGATCCTTTTCCATGCTTTGCCTTTTTATTTACCACTCGTTGACACCAATCACAACATATTTCCAAAATTCTCCCCCTTTGTCATTGATGGTAACACTGACATAAAAAAAACACCTTTTGCTTTGTCAACATGGATTGTCTCCTTTGAGTGTTGCTTGCCTTGAGATTTCTATTGTTGTAATACTGTTGTTGGTATTGTTGTTGTGCTTGATCACCATTGTTTCTCCTTTTATCCTTGGTTTTATCATTATATATCTCCCCTTTTTTAATTTTTATTTGATTACTAGAGGTCCCTCCCCCTTTGACATCAATGGCAAAGATACTAACATGCTCCCCCTGTCAACAATCTCCCTCCATCTTCTGATCTTGTGGGCCTATCAACTGCTTCTTCGTAAGATGAAAAACTCAAATGCCTCTGATATGATCCAAGCAACATCCTTTTTGTCTTGTGAAGAGGATTGAATAGAATGGTGATGAGTATTTACTCCCTAATATTTTCCTCAAGGAAACAGGAGGAATCTCTTACTGAAACAACACATGCTTGTGCAACTGAGCAATTAAAAATAAATTCCACTAGTATGAGTCTCATCTAGGATTACATTCATAACAATGCCTACCTAGCATATACACCTAACCTCTAGCAACAAGAACAACCTTTCCTATGCATGACACCATCAATTTTCAGCTGATGAAAAACAAAGTACAACACTTATAAGTTCTTAATTGACAAACATAGAGGGTATCTCACCAATGCATGCCTAAACAACTCACTTGTATTTCACTTGGCATACTTCTAATGACAACAAAATCACCATGATACATTTGACTCATCAAGAACTGGTCATATAAATCAGAACCCATTTACCAACACTTGGACTTATAATCTCATATTGACAACCTGAACACCATACTCTCACAAAGAGTCTAATGAATGTAAATACCAATTAATAGTACATGTGATACCAATTTAAAATGATTCCAATTACTAAATTGATGTCGGTGATAGAAATTTTTGAGCACTTGATAACAAAGTGATCTCATCCCTTCATCATGATTCTTTAACCAACAAATTTGATGTCTGATACCAATTAACAATTGGAACAACATCATAATAGTCAATCCATTCATCATATCAACAACTCAAGATAGCATGCAACACAACCATTAGCCTTTGTCATGCAGCACACAACTGATATTGGTTAATGATACTAATTGTCAATGCATAATCTGATACCCAAATCTTGACTTGAGTATACTCCCCCTATAGCCATGCTCCCTCTTTACATTAATAATATGCAAAAAGTACGTGCATTAGCAGTAAATAGATCATCACCATATACCTATCAATATGATTTGAAAACAACATTCAACACTTCTCTTACCCTTCAGATGCATTCCTTGGCACGTTCCTTTCTTCTCCTTGCATCTAAATTTTATGGCTTCCCTTGAAGCCAACCTCTTCTCTTCAATGCAGAGGAAAAAGGGATCTACTCTCCCTGATTAGATTATCTTCCTTTTTATTCCACACCTAGATATGAGTTGATTTCTTATGCTGATTTTCATGATTGGGTGGATTTATGCCATTTCCTAAGCATACATATGTTTGTTGCTCTTCTTTCTGACCGTATTCCTTTTAATATCTTTCAGGGCTAATGCTACTTCTTTTAACTGATTTTAGTCTCTTCCTATTGCAGGTTATATAGGAGAGATCAACCACTATAATTTCAAAGTCTAAATCTTCAAAATCAAACATTATTTTGTGCTGCCTCCATGCACCATTTGATCTACCTTTCTTCTGGGTGCTGAAATAGCTCTCGCTCTCAACATGATCCATAACTCTATTTGCAGTATTATGAAATGATAATTTCTTGCCAGATTTGCATTCAATTGCTTTATGCCCAAAATTCTTACACCTGTGGCATTCAACTTTATTCAAGAAGGGGAAAAAATAATTATACTTCTTACCAAATCTTGTGCCTGTCTAATTTCTTGGACTATAATTTTCTCTCTTGTGTCTCCTGGGCCATTAAAAATATTTCCTTTGAGGAGAAAAGGCTCTCTGTGCTTGGCTGGTCAAATTTCTCTTTTGAGGAATTTGTGGTTGTCACTGAAATTGCACATTCCACCTATGTTGTTACACCTTTGTTTTCCTTTCTGGACACTTGGACGCAAAGTGCCCTGTGTTATTACAACAAAAGCATATGAGAGGTCACATACCTTTATTTTGACTCCTAGAAGTCCCTTTATTTTTATGCATTCTTTTCTTTGTGATTGCAACGTTGTCAGAACTTCCTTTAGCCAATTTTGTGGGTCCCTTTAATGGTGTGACTGAGTCACCATCATCTTCAATTGTTATCTGAGCTTGAGAGGAACAATCATTGTTTTTATTGTATTTAAACACTTTATAATTCTTTGCATGCTTCTAAAGATTCAACACCTGCTCTTTTGATGCTCTATTCTCCTATTCGAGCTTCATATTTTTAGCTATGAATATCTTAATCTCCTCAAGAGTTGATATGAGCTTTCTCTTCGAACACGTCTTTTCTTGAAGTTCTTCCAACTCAATTGAGGAGCCACTAGATTCACCATTAGTGTTTATTTCACTCTCAAAATTTTGTTCCCTTGATAACTCTAGGGATTCTTTTAATGATACGTGAGAAGTCCTTTCTTCCTTTTCACCGGAGGTGGACACATTTTCTTCTTGACCGATGTCTAGATATTCCATCACTATTAAGGTAATTCTATCTTCATTACAACTTGATTAGTAACTCTTACTTTCACCATTATTTTTTTTGAGTAGTTTGAAGATATATGGTCTATTGTTCTATAATAACAACAAAACAAAAACTTACTTGTAGATTGCATCTTCTCTCGGTGTTGACCATCGACTTGGCCTATTAATACAAAATAGTCATCATTTGCTTCATGATTTTCAATGCTCTTTGTTTTCCTGCTTCATCCCCCATGGAAAACCTCTTGACACCACATGCAGTTTGCATGTTTACTTCATAGATGGACTACAATTTGTCCCATATCTCCTTGGCAGTTTTAAAACATATTACTTTTTCAACATTTGACTTAGACAACCCTCTCATAATTTCTGTCCTGGCTTGTTTATAAAAGTTATCATTTATTACTCCATACTCCACAGATAGTCATACATCCAAATCAAGAATTTGCAGGTAGATTCTCATCCTTACCTTCTATTGTAGTGGCTACAACCACCCTAAAAAAAATTTCCTTAGCTTCGTTTTGGAGCCTCCCTACCAACCATTGTCAGGAACATGTCTTGCAATATCAATTACACGAGCTTTAGTGGTTTTCTAGCAGATTTATAGCTTGTGCATGATAGCTTGTTGCATCCCACTCACAGGTTGTTTCTTCGGACTTGGTCCAGCTATAGGATGAGCATATCCCTCAAGAAACTATGATATTCTAGAGGGGAACCAACCTTCCCTCTAGAAATTACGCAATCTTGACTGGCAGCTTGCTGGGCTCTAGAATTGCGCAATTCTGTCTGTCAAGCATCATTGGAAAAACTATGTAATCTGTCCCAGCAAGGACTACTCAACCCAGAAATTGCACAATTAGGGGCAGCAGTTAGCTGCTCAGCCCAAAAATTGCACAATCCCTCTGGGAAGCCAACCCAACTCCCTACCAGAAATGTGCAAATTTTCCCATCAGTCAAGCAGGTTATTACATGTGCCTTCAGGTTGACAAGTTCCCTCCAAGATTGAGAAAAACTAATTTGCATGCATGGACTACTTCTCCCAAGGCAACATGCAAAGGCATCCCTTGATTCAGGTATCTATTTTTAGCAGCTGGAGGTTACATGCAAGGATCACTTCAGAAAACTCCCACCAAGTGTCGCTTTTCCTAGATTTGTGGCATGCACGTCACAACCTCAATTTTATAAAAACTCATCAACCGAATGCTACAGAGCTCATTCCTCACATTGACCTTGCAACTCTAACATCCCACACTACATCTAGGAGTTGTCGACACATTCAACTTAGTTGTTTTGGGGTAAGCCCGCTTTTCATGTCTCACACTGTGTTTCTATCACTTTTTGTGTTTCGCCTTATGTGAGTGTTGTTTGTTTGATTTCAGTGAGCACTTGTTGTCATTTTAATGTATGTTATATTGTAGAAGCACTATTTCAATTTTCATTCACATCTCACTATTGTCGCATGCATGACATTATTTCTGACTGATAGGTCGTCGTTGCAGCGACTCAATTCACACATATGCATTCTTTCCTATTTCTTGAATCTTGCAATTTTTATTTTCATGTATGATCATTCACTCTTGTTTGCACTCATCTCACCATGCATTCAGACTTCTCATGTTTTCAGTCGCCCGTCAGCTAGTCTAGGCTACCTTGGCCCAGACTGTGCCTTGCCCGGCTAGCACTGTGCATTTCCGGAAGTGAAGGCTCTGCCTTCCCTCCAAAAATTGCACAATTCTAGCCTAGAATTGACCTCCAGACTTGTATTACGAATTCATGGAGGCAGTGTCCTGTTGGCCCCAGAAACTGTGCAATGCAGTTTTCTAGTTGCATGTCAATACTGATTGAAATTGCGCATTACATAGTTTCAGTGCTCATTAGGCTAGGTTGGACTATGCATTGCATAGTTCCAGCATTCAGTTAGCCTCCAAACAACCCAGATTATTCCTTACGCAATTTTGACAGTCAGTCTCCCGACCTCCTAGTAGAAATTATGCAACCTTCACGATCAATCACACAGGTATGTTGCAAGTTAGTTCTCAAGTTCGTTTTGGTTTTCAACTGATAGGTTGCATTCCATGAGTGTTGCCATGTCTCCAGGTATCGCATGTGTTCATCTGTCTATCAGCAACATAGGTACAATGGTTTCTAGGAGAGAAGAGTCGAAGATTCCGTTCAAAGCATGCTTGGGGATGTAGTCGATCAAGTGTCTATTAGCCCAGCTACCCAAGAAGACATCAAGTTATTCATAGACAAGGACATCAAGATAAGATGGTAGCATCAACAAAAGTTGATGGCAGCATACCTGCATGCAACGAATGCAAGAGGGAGGTTGTTGACAACACAGAGGTGGAACAAAGTTGCAAGATCAAGCAAATCCACTTGTGATGAAAGAAACTTTGGGGATCGAGGCTATGAGGTGACAACACTACATGAAGATCGCGTGAAGGGAGAGAAAGGAACATAGGAGTTGCATGTGCTGAAGCAACAACTTGAGGAAGAAGAGGAGATACATAGACATGAGAATGGGTTACAGTAGGAACAGGTACAAAAAGGGGTGCAACATGCACAAATGGATGAAACTGCACCGGTACAAGTTATAGATCCATCCCAATAGTTGGCGCAGAGTAGATAAGGTGAATAGTTTTGCTGATCGCATGCAAGGGAATTCAACAACATGCATGTCATTGTGCACACACATGTGATCCACCTATTTGGCACACTCACCGAGGCAAAGACAAGAAGCAAGTCCAACTGGAGCTGAACATGTATTTTAAAAAATTGATGCGCATGGCCACCAACACACGCTTGGAGAGTAGTGTAGACATTATGCATCAATATTTTTCCAGTCTGGTCACACCCAGGACGACCATGTGCATGCTATTAGATGAGTTGGATAGAGGAGCCATATCGGTGCACCCGGATGCAATGAACGTAAGAGATTGCTTCAATAAGATGTCACCATTGAGTGCACAGACACCATAACGAATGACCAAGCTTGGTATCAACTCACCACCTTCAACCATCACAAGGATGTCAAAGAGTTGATCTCACCATAATGGTCCGAGTGTCAATGATGTCTTGCATGGCTTGATTAAGCCTTTTTGTCTCACATGGGAATACGTGCATTGTAATGTAACATCTTGTCAAGTGGAAGTTCAAGTGTCGATAGTTGAATGTAACAATCATAGAGTAGTTGAAGAGTCATGAGGATAGATGAACGGTCTCAAAGGGGAATGTCAAGGGTCACCCCACCCTTTGTTATAAATAGTCCCTCATAATTCATTTTAAAGGATTTTGGTCATCCAAGCTTCCAATATGAATATCTTAGAGAAAGCTTGGACAATATTATAACGAGCCTTGGCTTCTTCACTGCGCAGAGCTAGTATATCTATTTGGAGGAGAAGGTGGTTGTGGATGTAATGTTTCGTTGTCAGAACTAGTTGTTGGACATGGATGTATTATATGACTGGAACTTACACTTCTTAATATAACATAGCCATCATGTTTCATGAATATGTTGTATTGTATTTCAGCTATCTTGAGTACTCTAGATGATATATGTATCTGTTTTCTTATGCATGCATGTGTAGCTATTTCTGTATATGTATGTATGAATCTTTCTTAAATGTGTTGTTGGTTTAACCATCACTTTGGATTTCTAGCTAACTTGCCTTCCATCTTGTGATGCATCTTTGCTTGTGAGTTCCCTTCTTAACTTCGTGCCATCACAGGTTTCCAAGGGGCACACTCACCTCACCCTCTGTGTGTTATAATCACTCATGCACCTTCTTGACTTACTACATATGTCACACTCTTGCTACCAACAGGGACATCTTACTTGCCACTGTATGAAACCGCTGTCAAGGCATTATTGTATGACCCATTGCTGGGACTCCTACAACAAACAATCTGAGGTCTAATTGGAAATTATTACCGGGGAGATCCCCTAACATACAATGTCAACATTTTGGTGCTAGAAGGAGGGTTAGATGATAGTCTGAGTCCTCATATCTGTTTTGAATATCTACATATCTATCATGAGTAACTACAAAGTTTCTCTTCCAGAGTGTATGTTCAATGGAAACGACTTCATTATCTCGAAAAATCTCTTAGATAACTTGTCACATAAAACATATGATGGGGGAGGCCACATAGCCTTGGTTAGGCACACGGTCAGCGTTGTAGGCTCATGCGAAAGACATGGAATCTTTGAAGAATACATGACCCGTGCATTGTTTTTCTACACGCTTTGAGGGCACCCAATGCACTGGTGTGCCACGTTACCTGAAAAATCTATTCATTATTTTTCTTATCTAGTCATGGAGATAGATAGTGCTTTCAAAATATTTAATGGTAAAGCACTCGATCAAGAAATTCTGGAATTACAAAAAGCACCCAATGAATCCATTGAACAGTTTCACACATGCTTGTAATCTTTCATACCAATTTCCCGAAGATGAAATTGATTGGAAATTTATCAATGGAATATTCGAATATCTTCTTTACATATCTGAAAATAAACAATTCCTGAAATCATTCAAATCCCACTCAACACACTTTGGTGATGGAGCTGCGCAATCACAGGCTGGCACAATTGTTGTCACAAGTGGTTGTCCACCTTAACCTCATCAGATAGCTCCACCACTGCAAAGTGATGTGGGAGATTATGCACACACATCTGTTGACCTGTCACATCCTCCCACCCCACTTGCTCTTGATATTTGCAGATATTTGGCTTGCAATCCTGTTGGTTGTCACATGGATTCGTTCCCTCAACCTCCTCCCCGTATTTTGTTGATCCTCCAGATTGTACTGCCTTGTGCTCTTTTGTTCCGGACTCCTCACCTACTGTGAATGAGGATCAAGTTGTCACCGAAGTTCATGTTATTTAGCGAACATGTGCCATTATTCATGATGAGTGTGTTCGGGAATCTAAAGAAGAACCCTTAGTGAAGGATGACTCCCTTCCAACTGTGCCTCATCCGCTTTATCCTGACATCCCTTGTGATTCAGCCACTATTGATTTCCCCTGTGAAAACTCATTTCCGGATGTTTCTACTTCCGATCATTCACAAGACAGGTCAAATGTCAGTCTGTCATTACATTGCGGAGAGGACACATCTTCCTCCAAAAATCCGTCCAAACTGTCATCTATCATTTATGAAAACATAGAAGGTGAACATCCTTGCTTCTCATCTACCCCTCTACACGATTCATCAAATTATGAGGATGCCGACAAACATCCTGAATTTTATGATCTTGGTTGTTGTGATCCATCCACTTCTTCATTTGATCACGATGTTGATTCAATCATTGTTAATTTGTCTAAGACACTGGTCTATGATGATTTATCTGTCGATGAAGTTGAAACCCCATAGATTGTCGAGGCACTTCAGCCCAAACTGATGGTTATGTGAGGTCCTTGTTGTCCCGAGGTTAGTTTCACTCCCGGTTAGGAAATTGTTGAAACATACAAGGCTCCTCATCAATCTCTGCTTTGCATTCAAGATCAATCTAACACTCACATTTCAGTTCCTCCACTAGAACTACACGATCCCATCACTCATGCATTGGAAGAATCTTACACATCAAGCACACTTGCACAACCTAAGTGGTCTACCTTTCTCACATTTTCTTGCATGTAATAGTCAAGAGAATGCATACACTCAACATCTGCATGCAATGTAGTAAACACCATGGCACATCCACAGAGTGCATGTCATGCACTTTCACTCATTTTTGTTCTGTGGATGCTTGTAAACTCAGAGTGTATATGTCTTCACTGTTATATCTTTCTTTTTTGCTGGTTCGAATAGCCGTCTTGTTTGTGAACCATGCCTTCACAACCATGGGTCGACCAATGTGCCGGTGGTTGCATTAGAAATATCACTTCACGTGATCAGGTCCATGCACTGTTAGCTTAGGAGTAGGAGTAGTGTTTGCTTTTGAGTTGTTTTCTTGCATGCATGTTTTCTTCTTTTTTGTGTGTTTGTTTGTTTCTTAATCACTTTGCTTTAACATTTTTTTTGCTTCTTTCTTTTCTATTTGGTTTGTTTGCTTGTTATTGTTCGTAGCTTAGTTTCACATGCACCGTGTGTGACTCTTGAAACAAGCTGGGTAAAGTACAAGAGGATTTGTACAACTATCAACATTTGGTATCAGTTGTCCACTCTCTTATGTAAGAAATTGTTGTCTTCAGTGCATGATACATCAATGGAAAATACGTACTGTTCGAAGTGAGCCTTGGCGAAAACATAATGCTTGCATGTTAACTAGTATCACCTACTCTAGTCGGTTGTTTTTGGGTTAATCCTTGTTAGCACAGTCAAGTAGTGTGAGGTGAGGGGGAAAACCTTAACAAGCATGCCAAAGGTATACATAAACTACTTCTTTGAAGGAACAACCTCTTCTGCTCTCAATAATTCAGGATCCCTCTTTCGCCTTTGAAATGAATAAGTGCCATGCACAATTATGAAAATGAAAAAATGAAAAAGTGAAAATTTTCCCCAAAAAATGAAAAATGAATAGGGTAAAAGAAGAGAAAGGCTTACTATGTAGAGAGGTGATGCAAGTAACTCCACCGGGGTACTGACCAGGCTCACTGGTAGTGGAGCGATGCTTGTGTTCCTGCGTGACTCCAATGGGTTACTATCTAGGCCTGTTGGCAACCGAGCAACACCAGAGATGAAACTAAAACTCTGACGATTATACTGCTTATGCACCAATCAAAACAAATGTGTTGGCTTTGCTTGGAATGTGTGTCGACCAACCAAGGGCTTGGCAGATGCTACATCTTACAATCAAGCAAGTGCAGAAACCAAGACGAACAGATAATTGAACAATATTTCCAGAGGTGTTAGACTTGGTTTTCACGAACAAGGTCCATTTAGAGAGCTGGAGTTCTACCAGTGTGTCGCCAAGTGTTGTAGTGGATACAACCACCCTCCATAATTTTTCCTTGGCTTCGTTTTGGAGCCTCCCTACCAACCATCCTTACCAAAATGTCTTTCACTGTCAAGTACACGAGCTTCAGTGGTTTTCTAGTATATTTCCAGCCTATGCATCATAGCTTGTTGCATCCCCCTCACAGGTTGTTTCTCTGGACTTGGTCCAACTGCAAGATGAGAAAATCCCTCAAAAAAGTGCACAATTCTGGAGGGGAACCAACCTTCCCTCCAGAAATTGCTCAATCCTAACTGGAAGCCTATTGGGCTCCATAATTTCATGATTCTGCCTGTCAATATTCACTGGAAAAACTATGCAATCTATCCTAGTAGGACTGCTTAGCCCATAAATTGTGCAATTCTGGTTAGCAGTCAGCTACTTAGCCCAGAAATTGCGCAATCCCTCTGGGCAACCAATCCATCTCCCTCTCAGAAATGCGCAAATTTTCCCATCAGTCAAGTAGGTTGTTGCATGTGCCTTTAGGTTGACCAGTTCCCTCCGAGACTAAGAAAAATTGATTTGCATGCATCGACTGCTTCTCCCAAGGAAACATGAAAAGGCATCCCTTGATTCAGGGATCTATTTTTAGTAGCTGGAGGTTAAATGCAAGGATCACTTCAGAAACCTCCCGCCAAGTGTCGCTTTTCCTAGATTTGTGGCATGTGCGTCACAAAATTGATTTTATAAAAAATCATCTATCGGACGTTACAGAGCTCATTCCATACATCGACCTTATGGCTCTAACATCCCACACTTCATCTAAGATTCGTCGACACATTCAACTCAACTGTTTTGGGGTAAGCCTACTTTTCATGTCTTGAGCTGCGTTTCTGTCATTTTTTGTGTTTCACCTTATGTGAGTGCTATCTGCTTGATTTCAGTGAGCGCTTGTTGTCGTTTTAATGGATGTAGAAGCACCGTTTCTATTTTCATTTGCATCTCACTGCTGTCACATGCATGACACTATTTTTTCACAAACGGTCACCATTGCGACGACTCGCTTCACACACATGAATGCTTTCCCATTTCCTGAATCCTGCATTTTCTATTTACATGTATGATCATTCACTCTTGTTTGTACTATAGGGATTAATGCATGGGTGTTTGGTTATAGAGATACCCTGAAGGATCTTCCTGGGATCCTTAGTAGATTGTCAAATTAGGCACAGCTGGCACAGAGATACATGCATATCCATGTTAATCAAATAAGAATCAAAGTAGGAAGAAGGACTTATTACCTCAAGTCTTGGTGTGGTGTTGCTAGAGAGCACAAAGTAGTGGAGTGGAAGACCCCTCTGCTAGCTCCAAGATCAAAAATTTCACATAGATAAGACAAGGTGTAATATCACAACCTATAAATTTGACAATCAATGCACTAACATATAGAGATATATAATTACATGTATCTAAGCCACTCATAATAACAACATTGCATAAACATGTAAACTAATTACAATACTAATGCCATGGAGTGGACAACACAATTGCAGGTCTATATTAATGATAAAAAAGGGTGATTACAACCATCGGTTGTATCAACCTTCCCTTACTCCTCTAGCTCCTCTCTCTCTCCCTTCTTAACCTCTTACAGTGCCTTTGTTGGATACTAGCTTCGATAGTCAAAAAGGAAATCCTTTCAAATGTTTCAACCTTGTCCACAATGGTCCTAGCCTCACATATATAGCATGACAAGAAAATCCTTGCCAAATCCTTCATGATTTTCTTTGGGCAAAAGAAGAGATGTTTCAATGATGTTTCAATGCTTTTATGCTCTTTCCCCATTTGTAGACTCTGTTAGGAATGGTAATTCCTCCAAACAGGTCGAATCTGGATATTTCCTTGCTTTTATGAGCTAACATGGTAGTGAAAATCAAGATATTTCTCGGTCAACTTGTTCCTTTGACTCATGGAAACTCACTTAGGTTGACTAACGCTCTTCTCAAGGAAATAAAAAGAGTTACCCTAGGCACTAACGCACATAATGCATTGCTAGGAAGCTTTATAAATCATGTCGCTACTTCTTGGAGAGCGTTAGATGAAAAATAGGCATGTGAACTTGGTCAGTCTTTCAGTCATCTTGCCTTTCTCCTCTAAGCTAGTGAGGAGGTCATTTTCATGTGTAACAGATGCCCCCTAAAAAGTGTGAGATGAGCAGTAGAGACGATGGCCGAAATACTTTATATAACTTTCACTTTCTTTGGTAAAGAAAGAGAGAGAGGATCAGAGCTTCAGGAATACGAGAAACCTGATACAACACATATTTATAAAAAATATAAAATAATGTCCCGAGTCGGGCATTCCCATGCTTAGTAGATATTTCAGAGCTATTTCTCATCAAAGAGATGTGAATGTTGTGTCCACTGATAATCACAATGCAGAACTTGTATCATAATAAGATCATTTTGATGAGTTGTCTCCAAAAGATAATATACGCAACTTGGGAGAGGAAACAAGGCTAAGTGATGTAAGCCTCTACCCAAGGTCTTGATTTCCACTTCACCTTAACAACATAGTTCGATACATGTGAATAAAGGCGTTGATGTTGAACATGTATGAAATCGTCTAATTACCAGTCAATAATGGAGACTGTTAACTAAAGCGAGGATAGCCACCGATAATGGTGGTGGTCTCCAAGATGCACAATACAATCTAGTGAGTGTGAATAATGTTTTTATCGTCGAACACTCATAGAATCATTTAACCAGGAGCCAACAATGAAAACCCCTAACCAAACACAAGGAAACCTGCAATTGATGTTTGTAAGTTCCAAGGCACTGAAGTGTTTCTGGGTCTTCTTCTTAGATAGAGTTTTGAAGTCGATAGGAAGAGACTTGTTGAAAGGTAGGCAATAATGTGTCCTACATAAGTTGACACGAAACGAGACAAGAATGATTGTCTTTTAAAGAATAGTTTGAGCATTGGGTCAAAATGACAGAGGGCATGATGGAAGAATATGCTTTATGGTTTGATGGAGGAAACAAAAGATAAAGGTTTTCCCTTGAACAATAGAAGGCATGACACAAAGGTTTTAACCATGCAACACTAGACTCATGAACCTCAAAGAGTGTTAGGATATAGAGATGCAAGAACATCGGGGTATATAGGCTAAACTCATAGGATGGTAAGATTCATATTGAGAGGCCGTCACAAGGAACATTTTACTGAGGGAGTGCCAAGTTCAAGGGATCGACTGCTGCCAAAAACACTTTTCAAAATACTGACATAAAGTAGTTGTATTGTCCACTTTCCCCATCTGATTAACTTAATGAGTCCATATGGTTAAACTCATTAGTATTTTCATATTTCAAGAGTCTGAAAAGATTGTAAAGAGTGACTCCATTCCTCATCTGTTTAATTTAATGAGTCCAAATGAGTAAACTCAATGGTCTTTTCATATTTCGAGAGTCTGAAAGATCGTAAAGAGTGACTCCAGGGTGGTCCCTTTGTCATAGTTTTAACCAGGTGCGACAAAGCTTTAATGGTATACCCGAAAAGGTTCCTTTTCCATAAGTTAATGTACTAAGTCTGGATAAAGAGATAAACCTACACTCAATAGATGTTTACCTCATTTTGTTACAAGTACGAGGAGACTGAGTAAACTCGATATTCGTCGTGAAATTTTAATGAGTCACGCGACAAAAAACTTAATATATCTTCATCAAATTTTAACGAGTCAAATGAAGAAAACTCAAAGTATCTTTTTCAGCTTAATGAGCAAGGAAAAAGAGGTAAAAGAACTTCTCATTCCTTCTTCGTAGATTTAATGAGCCCAAAGAAGGGAAAAAATATGGGATTTTTCAATTTAAGAGCGAGAAAGAGTCCCAAAAAAGAAAGCGATCATACTGTCGTTGTAGGAGTTTAAAGAGCTCCATGACGAAAACTCAGGGTTTTTTCAATTTTACAAGCAAGAAAAAGTTCCTAAAAAGAATGCTTGGAGCTTCTTCACAAATTTTTAACGAGTCTGAAGAAGTAACTTAGGATTTTTTATTTTACGAGTGAGAAAAAGTCCCTAAAAAGAATGCTTAGACTATTTTTTTCAATTTAATGAGCTAGAAAAAGACAGAAAAAGAGTTTCTCATACTATATTTTTTAGTTTAATGAGCTAGAAAAAGAGTTGCTCAGATCATCTTCATAATATTTTAATGATTTTGAAGAAGGAACTTGGGGTTTTTTTGATTTTACGAGTGAGAAAAAGTCCCTAAAAGGAACATGCTCATATCTTCTTTGTAGTAGTTTAACGAGCCCAAAGAAGTAGACTCGAGGTTTTTTAGATTAACAAGAAAGAAAAATACCATAAAAAGAATGCTCTGTCTTCTTTGTGGTATTTTAACGAGCCTGAAGAAGGAGACTTGAGGACTTTTCATATTATCGAGCAAGAAAAATACCATAAAAATAATGCTTGACACTTCTTGATCTCATGCTTGAAAATAGAAGGGTCTATGCCATGCATTTCCTCATAAGACCAGGGGAAAAGATCGCGGAAATACTTAAAAGGGTAATTGAATCTCACAATTTCCTCAGGATTGCAATCAATTCCAATCAGGATGTTTTCCACGATGCCTGTCTTGACTGAAATATCAATGAGAAATGTCTTTGAAATATTGCCCATGTTCCCTTCCGAGTCAAAAGTTTGGATGGTAGTATAAGGCGAGGGAACGATTTCAGGATTTGAATGGGCATCGTGTCTGAATCAGTTATCGAAACAAGATGGTGAGAATCCTCCCAATGTCGCTCTTCTAAAAAAATGATATATTGAATAGCTTCGTCCAAGGGTAGGATTTGATTGAGGAGATCATTAGAAGGAGAATTTATGGGAGAGGAGGTGGTACGATTAGTTGTGACCAAAATGACTAGAGATCCAGATGGAGATTGAATGGCTTGGTAGGCCAATTCAACTGGTGACAATGACATTTGTTCTCTGTAAGACTCAGTCTCTGAAGGGGCTGAGAGGATCCAAGGATTGGTTGGTTCATGAGGAATGGATGAAACCATAGAGACCATTTGTGGAACCATGGGCAATGGGAGGGAAAACAAACCATCAGGGAAGATCCCTTCAATAGGGCAGTACGCTACTGATGTAAGAGTCAGGAATGCCACCCACGAAGGGTACAAAGCCACTAGGTAATGAGGAGTAATCTGGGGTATAGAAGGACAACTGGTCCCCTGTGACTATCCTTCCATCCAATGGAAATAGGATGATGTGAAAGACAATAGACATAATGGCAATAATGGCATAAGCCCAATTGCAACCCAACAACAAATTATAGTCGAGTTTTTGATCTGTGACTTTGATACCCATCATTACTGTTTTCCAACTCAAAGTGATGGGGTAGTTGGAAAGGTAACCTTTTGGGATGAAAGTGTGGCCATCAAAAGCTTTAAGGGAATTCGACAGCAATGAGAGGGTTGGATAACCCAAGGCGAGCCAACATGAAGCCAACATGATGTAGGTTGAAGCACCTTCGTTAATGACAGTTCTATGCACTCCTCTCCCTCTCGAAAATATTTGCACCTAAAATGCAAGCTGGTGTGAAAGGGGAGGTTTACATTTTTCCATGTTGAAAATTTCAAGCATGGAATCCTTAGGGTCAACCCCACCAATTTCTGAAAGCAAAGCTTTCCTTTGTGCTGGAAAAATTTGTAATACTTCGAGCACTGACATAGCTGATGGTGCTTGTGCCAAATCTTCTATAATACTATAGTTCTGGGAAGCACATGAAAATGTATTATGTGTTGTGTGACAAAGTGCCCCTTTTGGGGGGTGAATCACAAGATCAGGAATCGGTCTGTCGATGTGGAGATGCATTGGGTTTTGACTCGAGGAGGTTTCCTCAACAATTAGCGACTAGAGCTCCATAATTTTTGGCTCTTATTTGAAGATCTACCATTTCAGAGGTGTAAATGGTACATGGTCCTTCACCAGCTGAAGGAGGATGCGAACCACCATTGCCCCCTTGCGGGGGTTGGGGTTGGTTTGTAATAAGATGCTGCTGCTACTGAGCAGGGAAAGGATTGTTAAGGACCGCAAGGGTCCGTCCAGTGTCCTTTTGAGCAAGGAAGTCTGTGCATTCATGGAGACACAGACAATGATGTGTCATATGGTCTTCTGCACAAATTTTGGAAGGGAACTTTAAAACTTTGTCTTTTCCAGTGTCAAGAGGTGCAACAAGTTTTTGCTTTGGGTTGTACTGCTTGGTTGATGACTCTTTTGAATGAGCGGTATTTTTCTTGTTCTTCATGATATTACCGCAGGAGTTTTGTGTAGACTTCATAGAGTTTATCGTGATGGTAGGAAGAGAAGTCGATTGGGTAGTGGGGTCAACTGACAACTAGGAAATGTGACCACTAAGTTGTTTTCCAGCAGCCCTGAAGGTAGTGCCGATAATACCATCAGCGTGCACACTAGGTTGCTAATTAGTGAGAGCATTGGAGTTTCTAGGGTCATTGGGAATGACATCGTATAATGTGCCAGACTGTGAATAAATCAAATCTAAGTGCTGGGGAAGATGAATGGATTGGTCTTTTGTGACTGCACCACCTAAGGCAACATCTTTAGCAATTTGAGGGAGAAGAGATTTGCAGAACCAATCCACTAATAGATAGTATAGGAGGGCAGATTTGACCAGCCTCCACCTATGTATCTATTCATGAATGTGATTAGAGATGTGGGTGGTGGTGTGCTAACATAAAGAAGTAAGGAGTTCCATCCCAGTTTCATAGCGGATGGGTAGCTAAAAGTGCTTTAAAAATTCCATCACTAAAGCGCCAAAGGTATTGACTGACACGCGTGGTAACTCAACGTACCACTTGGCTGAATTTCCAATAAGGGTGTAGGGAAAGAGACGAAGAAAGATACTATCATCGACCATGGACTTAGAAACACACCATAAATGATAGGTGGTGATGCGCGTACCTGTTGTTTCCGTTCAAACTTCGGGATATTTGTGGGAATTTTGTGCGGGATTGGATGCCAAAGTAAGTTGTGATAGATGGGGACATTGGTGAGTTTGTACAAGTTGGGGATTCAAGCGTTTCCAAAAAAGGCAAGGTGTTTTATGCCCTGAATCGGACCAAGGCGATGACACATGACTTGAGGATCCTTGCAGTCCTCCCATCGTGTTGTTCCCAATATTATACACAGGATGTTTGGAATAATAATTTCCTTGGGGTACAATTGTATATTATGGCTGTCCATAGGGGTTGTTATGCTGGGGGATATAAGTTCCCCTAGGGTAAGGAGTTCCCCCTTGACTCATTTGAGGTTGAGAGTGGGGTTCCCATATGGATTGAGTGAGACCTTACTAAGGGATCCCACTAGCCACGTAATTAGTAGTATGCCCTTGATTGACATAAGGAGGGTTCATGTCAATCAATGACTGTCCCTGTTGTCCTGTAAATGAAGGGGGAACTATAACATTCCTGACCAGTATGTGCATATTTGGAACGGTGCTCCTAGGCATCTGAACTTGGGGGTTGGAACTAAACAATGGATTCCAATCAAAAGGGTTTTTGAAGGGACCCATGTTAACTGTGCTATATGCAACGTTATAAGGAGCCTTAAATGTAGCATTTGTCGAAGGTCCGAGAGATGACACAAAAGGGGAAAAAACTAGTATGTAGTAGGTTCCACTCACGTTGGGTGTCATGATGGAGTTTGGACTTGGGACAATTGGCATAGCAGGATTTTCCATCGGAGGTGTGGTACTAACTATCGTCTAGGGAAGTGGCGGTGGACCAAAAGTGTCCACAAAAGCCCATGACACGCTAGTCATCGATGGGATGGTAGGTATAGGTCCAACAGAAGACATAGGAGGTATGAATGCAACTAGAATCAAGATTGGTCCCAATGGATTCGTGATCGTAGGATTGTATGGAGGAATGAAACTTCTAGTAAAGAAATCTTTTGGTAAGCTTGAGTCATGGGATGTCGAAGCTGATTCAGTGTTAGATCTTGGAGACTGATTGTCTGAATATGGGAATCTGGTTTACTAGGGCTTGGAAGATCCTCCACGATGAGTGGGGGAATACCTAGCAGCCTTCTGGATTAATGATGAAGGCTGGATTTAGCCATGGTGACCGATAAATTGTATCAATCGATTTTACAGTGATATTCATTAAAGTCTCAGTGACAAGAAGATTACACCTAAAAAATAAAAAATACTCTAAAGAAATCAATCAACAAGCAGAGGGTATGACCTTGTCTGATAACCACAATTTGCTGGAGATGAAACCCAATATCATAATGGATAAAAGAGAGAGTTGGCCAAATGTATAGTTACAATTACTCTTGAGCTTCACCCGAACCTCAGATTAAGGGGCCAAGTACTCTCATGAAGACAAGCACCCTCCCAACAACCAAAGGTAGAGTAGGTTCGTCTGTGTTAGGTACCAGGGCAGCCCGCCCCAGTCACCTTGTGTTCATACCTAAAAGTATGGCCACTATGGCTACCTCAAATCATAGACACTACTGGGGGGGACATAGTTGTAGACAATACACTGTGTGGGCAGGATACCTGAGTCCTTGACTCAACTCCGATATCCCCGAAGGGATCCCCGATACACAGAATACCCAAAGGAGATGTAATCGAAGGCGAGCTACCTTCATTTACAGTCCAATGTTGTCTCATATTTAGCTCCACTTTTATTGGAGTGGTCCCAGATAGTATGAGTGTAGAAGGATTTCCCTCATTAATGGCACTAGTTTCGGTGTATGATCTTGGGCAGTTAACTCACAACCGCCTAACCCAAGATCCTAGCCTAAACTAATATGCGTTTACTCAAAAAAGAGTTGTTGATTGATTTTATTAGGTAAATTTTAAATGTACTTTGTTAAAGTCTTCCGTGGGGGTGTTGACATATGAAGTTATGTGGGAGTCTGACTCAAATCATGCAAAAACAATGCTTTTAAATTTCACTTTTGATGAATAAGTTGCTTCTACAAAGGAAGAGCCATTTATACATCAATATATATATCATGCATCCAGTACATTAAAACACAAGAACAACTGACAAAATTACAATTCTCACTAACAACTTTTGAAACCAAATAAATGCAGATCTAACCAACTAAGCAAAAAACTATAAAAAGAATTTGTATTTTTTTTTTTTATGGAAAAAAAACACTTTAAGAAGTAAAGTTGTTTCCCTAAAAGAAAAATTTGTTCAGGAGAAAGATATCAAATTTAATGAGAATATTTTTCAGTGGAAATCACATTATAATATTTTTGTCGATGCGTTTTGAACCAATGAGTGTGGTCCATCGTTAGGACAAGTTGAAGAACTAGATCCCGGCTGCACGTTAAATAGAAGAGCAGATCATCCAATGACTATATTAGGCTAGGAAATGACTATATTGGATTGGGAAACTAGACTTTCTAATGGCTATATTTGACTGGAAGACATATATCAATGAAACATACACATCTGCAGATATCTGATCAGTCTACAAGCCGATTTCCCAACCCATGAGGTCACAAAACAATTTGTTTATCAAGAAATAGTTGGCTAACGCACTGTAATAGAGGGTACAAAGAGTTAATGGCTGCACTATTCCACTGTGTGCAAGGCCACAATGCTTTATAAAGCACTATTTAGATTAGCAGACAATGTTAATGATGAAAAAGGCTTAAAAATCAGGTGGTTGGGAATGGGATCCCCAAAGGACAGTTTTGGGGCTAAAAGCCCATGTTTTGGGTCAAGTTTTGTAATAAAGTTGTAAAGTCTCCACATTTTGTGTTTGCGAAGTGTGAAGATGTCATGCGTCATAAAGGGTTGTCCACCCTTATTTTTTAAAGTGTAAAGTCAGTTGTAAAGACGGACCATGGGATTGTATAAGACAATCTAAGAAAGTAAGCTCTAAGAAGTAATACGTTTTTGAGAGTAGAAGACAAGGCTTGGAGTATTTGTAGAGAAGTCTAAGTTTCAAGTCTTAGCATAGGTAGAGGCTCTGCAGCTGAGTGTGTAGAGGCCTAGTATAGAAGTACACAACTGAGTGCATAGACCCTTGTCGCTGTGTGCGCACGGCGGATAGAGTTTGTAATAATCTGAAGATATCAATAAAGAAAAGTATTCCGCAATTCCTGTGTATTTATTTCCTGTTAATGCATCTTATCATATTGTGTATGGATTTCATTTACAATGCTTATGTGATGCGTGAATGTATGTAATTGTGTTGGTTAATTGAACACAAGTGAGAATCTCAGTTTACACGGCACTAACTCTGATTGTTAGTAAGATAAGTAAAACACTTAAGATAACTTGGGAACCTGTACAATACACTGTCATAGTAGCGTGAAAGTACTTAGACCATAGGTTAGGGCTTCACGAAGGTCAATCGTACTCCTTTGCAGAGGTATTGAAAATCGGAATAAAGAGCTAGACTAATAGAGCCCAAGATCTTAGCGACTTATGTGAAAGCAGGAACAGAGGGTATAAACTGACATCACGACCATCTCGAGGTGTGGAAACTTTGTTCCAGCATCCCCCCATATTGCTTCGGATGAGACTTCGGTCCGTGCTCTCCTGACTGATGCCGAAAGGGCCAGTAGTGTAGGGTTTTGTTTGTCTAACTAACGCTAAACCTGGGTCAGGTCCCACGCAACCAACAAATGGTTCCGTTGTCAGGACCAGAATCTGCATAAGAGATGTGTGACGTTGTATCATTGGAATCCAACTAAGAAAGAGATCAAAGACTGGTTGGACAGAAAGATCAATGAATTTGCGGTACATGAGAATAATATCCACGACTAACAAAGGAACAGTGTCTAGACAGGTACTTATATATAGAAATTCACAAGATTGTTTTTTTCTCCTTTTCGATTGAGTTATACGAATGGATCGCGAAGCTAGCAGATAGCCAAGGAAGGTGGAGACTTGACGGTCCTATTCTCTGGGCCTCAAAGTTAATACAGAGGCTGGAAGCCTCTGAGGATAAGATCGCCCGTGTTATCGATCATTGGCTCGATCACATCATAGGAGGATTTGTGATTGAATTCGCGGTTGATACATCAGTTAGCTACAATGAGGTGCAATGGTGTTTTTTCAAAGGTCCACGAGGTAAGTACTTGAAGTCTTTGAATACCTGGATTAAGATGTTAATGTGTGAAAAACAGGTTATGCAGCTACCTCGATGTTCATAGCTACCCGAAGTGGAAAGGCCTATAGAAACGAAGGGATAAAGGGTCCTGAGTATAGCCCACTGATTTCACCTCCATTAGGTGACAAAGAGGGAGTAGTGCAGGCTTCTCTACGAAGTGCAATTCAGTTAATAAGAGAGGGATTCTCATGAATGCAAGCTCCACCAACACCACCTCCAACTTCACCACCATCACTTGCAACTTCACCCATACCACCACCACCTCCACCATAGTTTAGCATGGAAAATTGAGTGAAGGTGCCTTTTTTTAACGGCTTGGGAAATGAGGACCTGGACCAGTTTTGGTTCATTCTGAATGTTGTATGGGAAGCTTAGGGCATTACAGATGATCACATGAAGAAGGCAACATTGGTTAGTGCTTTGCAGGATCGCGAGCTAACCTGGTACATCAAGTACTCTAATAATAACCTAAACACTGGAGTGGTAGACATCTTGACCACACTGAATAAAGAATTCAGTAGGCCTAAATCTGAGGCACAGTCGATTATGGGGTTCAAGGAAATCATGATGAAACCAGGTGAGACCCCTTGGAAATTGGATCAGAGGTTGAAGTGTAAAATCTGCAAAGCTAATATGAAATTAACAGATGGAAAACACCGCGAATGGTTTGTGGCTTCACTCCTGCCACACCTAAGGGTTGCGTTGTCACAATAGAATATTACGACTTAGGCAGAGGCCTTGGAGATTGCAATGAGACTGCATGAAACACTGATGCAAGATTTGAATCTAGGGGTTTAGCATATCCATGTGTATTTGCAAAATCTTTTCCTTGAAATGAAAAGTTTGAAGCAGGACAGAATAGTTTGATCGGAGGTGCGTGAAGAGGTATGGTGCCTGAAATGTAAAGGTCAGGGGCATGACAAAGACCATTGCTCGGTCTTTGTGAACTATATTGCAGGAGGAGGACCGATGCCTTTGAGGCCAGAAGCTCAAGTAGAACCAAGCGTGGGGCCTGTATTGTGGTGCGCTATATGTCAAGTAGTAGGGAAACATATGACATATAACTGTCATTTTTTGCAAAAGTTTGTACAAACACCGCAACAACTGTTCTGCAACTTTTGTAGATCGGTAGGGAATGATGAGCACAACTGCAGAAGTTATGAATTGATGATGGACATAACTCCTACCTATAGGGTGCAAGAAGAAACATGACCCCTGACCAGAGTGCAGGGATGGCACGAATAGCCTTTCAGGGGCGCAGATGAGGCCGAGGTGGAGGAGGACCTGGTAGAGGTCGGGGACAGCTAATCTGCTATAATTGTGGAGGACTAGGACACTATGGCCATGATTGCACTAACCTAATTCGTCCATCGTGCAAATATTGCACTCTATTTGATCATGAAATGAAGGACTCTCCTATGCTGATAGCAAGGATACGTGACAAAGGGGCACTACCACCTCAGCTAACTCGGGACCTGCAGATGATGGGGTTTGAGCCTCGTGAAGAGGATCCAAATGTGAATATAGTGCTCTGAAGTGGAATTGCAATGGGCGATGATAAGTGGAAACAACCTGAAGACAACACATGGGTTTGCAAAGCACTGACAAAGGAGGCTGAATTTTATTTGGAGCGCGCACGTGAAACATTCATGGAAGAAAAGAAGAGCTTTACTGAGGCCTCCACCTCAGGGAGCAAGGATAAGCTTGATTAGGAGATGGACACTTCTATGCTTATAACCTTTCTAGAAACCTGCATGAAGCTGTTGCGTGATAGCAAGGATGTGAAGGGATTATAGGAGCTTATAAATAGATGCGGCAAAAACACTCCGAGTGAACCATGCGTGGTACGAAATATTGGTAAGCATAAAAAAAGGTCAGGACAAGAGATGAGACTGCCTGCGTAGATAGGAGAATATCAAATGGATCAGGTTATTTTGGATCTGGGGTTAGATGTGAATGTTCTACCAAAGCAGACTTGGGAGCGGATGGGAAGACCTGCGCTGCAGTGGTCTCTGATTCAGTTAAGGATGGAAAATCAACAAAAGATCATCTGCATGGGGCGACTGTAGATATTGAAGGCATGAGCGCGTTGGTTGACTTTGAATTAATAGAAATTGTGGATAACAAGAACCCCTACCCTACACTCCTTGGCATTTATTGGGTTATTTATATGAATGGAATAATCAACCTAAAGAAGCAAAAGATGATTTGTTAGAAGAAATCGCTCCGCGTAATAGTACCCCTAGTTGAAGGATTGTGCTATACTAAACTAGTGCATGATTATGAGAGCGATGATGACTTGGATTATATATATAAAATAACAACACGAGACCAAGATTAGGTGAATTTGATAGTAGATGGACTAATTACATGGGATCGCGAGATTTCCTGCACCTCAGACTCAAACAAAGAATTAGAGTGCTGGCAGAATCAACTACATGAAGTAACCACATTGAGCTGTAACATGATGACCCAGTCTTTGCACTGTGCAAATCTGCTCACTTATGATGGCCTGAATGAAGTAGATGTATTTTTGGATGCATTTGAGAGGGAGGTACTAGAAAAGCAACGCTTCCAGGCTTTGGACTGGCCACTACACGACACACCCACAAGATGGTGGGGTACGCACAAGGGTAGCTTTGATGATTGGCACGAGTGTAAGAGAATGATGGGCATACACTTTGGGAAGATGAAGGTATGAATGACAGACAAATATGATGGGAAGGATGATTCATGCACACACTTGGCCAAATGGGCTTAGGCTTATGGGGCAAAGCCCCAACTGGAATGGGTGCACTTGTTCTGTCATACCTTGGATGTCATCCCGATGAACTGGTACTTGGAAACAGAGCTCCTCAATGGTATAGGTGAATGGGATATTTTGTGAGAATGATTCATAATGATGTTTAGCTTTGAAGACAGGTTTGAATGTATTGACGAAGCGCTACAAGAGGTGAAAGTAGCAATCCTTAGGATGCCGCAGGATCCTTTGGACCTGATTCAACCTGATTGGACCACTTAGCTGAGGCACACACTGGAATGCTATAACATGACCACTGAGGAAGAAGATGAGGATCCACGAAAGATTAAGATCCCTGAAATAAAGGGTCACTGCGAGGTTGAGGGACCACATATTGAGAATCCTGATATAACCGCGCCACTGAAAATAAAATAGGTAAATATTGGTACGGAGGCAGAGTCCAAATTCGTGAAGATTGGAGATTACTGGGATGACGTGACATTGGATAAGGTCAATGAATGTTGCATGAATACCAATATTTATTCCCTACCAAGTTTACGAAGCTAGAAGGGAAATAGGAGACCTGGGTGTTATGGAGATCACGTTAAAACCCGACACGAAGCCAGTTAAGCAAAGACCTTATCGCCTCAATCCAAAGTACAAGAAGAAGGTCTGCTTAGAGCTAGACGAGATGCTCATGGTAGGCATCATTGAGGCCATAGAAGAATCTGATTGGGTAAGCCCAATTGTGGTACAAGAAAAGAAGCAGAAGGATGAAATAAGGATATGCATAGATCATAGGAATTTGAATGACGCTTGTGTACATGATCCTTTCCCAACTCTATTCACTGATGAGATATTGGATAATGTAGGTGGCCAGGAAGAAAATTCCTTCACTGATGGGTTCTCTGGGTACCATCAGATCAAAATCGTACCAAAGGATAGAAGCAAGACGACCTTCACGACTGAGTGGGGATATTTTCAGTACACTGTAATGCCTTTCGGATTGAAGAATGCACCTATGATTTTTTCGCGCGTAGTCATTGCTGCATTCAAGGAATTTATTCATAAATTTCTGGAGTTCTACTTTGATGATTGGACTATGTTTGGGATGGTGAAACACCATGTGGAAAGTTTGTGCCTGATGCTTGATACATATCGAAGGTACCATATTGCGCTCAGTCTGAAGAAGTGCCTATTTTGTGTTCCTTTTGGGACTCTGTTGGGTCATGTGATCTGTAGAAAGGGACTAATGGTAAATCCCATGATGATTGCAGTGATACTTAACTTGGAAGTGTTGAGGAGTGTGAAATAGCTACACTCAAGCTTAGGACATACTAAGTATTACAAGAAGTTTATCAAGGGCTATGCCCAAATCACCACTCCTATGGAGAAGCTGTTGAAAAAGGATGTCACATTCTGTTGGAATGAGGACTGTAAGAAAATCTTGGATGTATTGAAAGAAAAGATGGTCATTGCACCAATTTTAATCTTCCCGGATTGGAAGGAGTTTCACATACATGTCGACGCATCATGTATAGCACTAGGATCAGTGCTTACATAGGCTAGCAGAGGAGAATTGGATCATTCTATAGCGTTTGAAAGTAGAAGGTTATCCAAGGCTGAGAAGAACTATTCCACCACCGAGAGCAAGGGGTTAGCCATGGTATACGCACTTCAGAGGTTTAGACACTATTTGCTGGGTGGACATTTTAAGATGTACACGGATCATTCCGCACTAAAATACTTGGTCAACAAGCCTGTGTTGGGGAGAAGAATCTACAGCTGGTTGTTGTTGTTCTAGGAGTATGATTTTGAGGTCATTGTGAACCCTGGATGACTGAATGTGGGACCAGACCATTTGTCGCACATCAAAATAGGGAAGAGGCCACTAATTTAGAGGAGGGATTGCTTGATGCACAACTATTTGCTGTGTGCATTGCAGACGGTCATTTTGAAGATATCATACACTTCCTAATGATAGGAACTGCCCTAGAAGGTTACACCGTCCAACATAAGGAGTTAATGGTGCAGGTGGTAGACTTTTCTATCATTGTTGGGAATCTGTACAAAATGGGGTTTGATGAAATATTGCGATGATATGTACTGAAGTTTGAAAGGAATAGTCTCCTCGCGGATGCTCACGGGGGTGATGCGGGAGGTCAATATGGAGGAAGAGCGACCACGTAGAAGATTCTACATGTAGGTTTATGGTGGCCAACCCTCCACCAAGATTCAAAAGATTATTTCAAGGTGTGTGATGTGTGTCAAAGGATGGGCCTTCCATCGTGGAGGGATGAGTTGCCTCTAAATCTGTAGATGACATTACAACCCTTTTAGAATTGGGCGATAGATTTTGTGGGACCCATCTAGCCCCAAGAGAAGAAGATGGGAGCACGATACATTATCACCACAATTGAGTATTTGACTCGATGAGTGGAGGCACAACCTGTGAAGGATTACATAGGCATGACTATTGTGAAGTTCCTCTTTGAGGATGTGTGATTTGGGTGTCTAAAGTTTTTGATGAGTGATCATGGTATGCACTTTCTGAATGAGATGATTAGCACGATAACAGAGGAATTTTAGGTATATCACCAGAAGAGAACACCTTATCACCCACAAGCTAATGAGATGGTGGAAGCATTCAATAAAGTGCTGGATAATGTGATGGCTAAGGTTTGCAATGCTCAACGAAGTGATTAGGACCTGGGCATACCCACAGTACTATAGGCCTATCGTATGACATGCAAGAAGTTGACTTGACAGACACCCTTTAGTCTTGTGTATGGCATCAAAGCAGTGATGCCCATGGAATACATTGTGCCTAGTCTGTGCATAGTAGCACTCACGGGTATGACAAATCGTGGAGCCCTGGAAGGGAGGCTCCTACAGCTGGCTAAGCTTGAGGAAGAGAGATTTCTAGTTGGATTTCACCAACAGGTCCAAAAGCAACGCGAAAAAGCATGGCATGATCAACACATTAAGCTGTGCACCTTTAAGGTAAATGACCCGGTTTTGTTATATGATAGAAAGTTTGATAAATTTCCAGGGAAATTTAGAATGCACTGGTTAGGCCATATGTCATTAAGGAGCTTACTGATGGTGGAGCAGTTCAGTTGGTTAAATTGAATGGAGATCCCTTCCCAGGAAAGGTGAATGGCAGCCGATTGAAGCCATACACCGGTGGTCTGGCCATGTGACTATATGAGCGCAGCACAGTCTTAGCACTCTAGGCAGTTGAAAGGAGGCACGGGACTATAAACTACACTGCCTAGTTTTGGAGCTGCATGATTGGAGGATTTTGCGAAGCAAGGAAGTGCCAAAGGGTTCACGACGACGCAAAGGGAGCTGCGCTAACCAGGGATAAATCACACAAGTCAGTTGGAAAGTGATCATTAAAGTCACTGTTCATTATTTGACAGTAGAAATGTGGCCAAATGGAGTGGGTGGCTGACATTTAAGACAAAATTTATGAGTCAGATCCTTGAAAATTTGCCGCCAATTTGGCATTAATGAACCAAATGTGGGGGGAACAGTCGGATTTGAATTCAAAATTCCCTATAAATTACAGGTGGCTGCCCAACGAAAAACACTTGGAATTTTGAGAATTGAGTTGTTGAGCTCTCCGGTGCACATGAACCGAGAATTCGTCGAAGCTATGATAGCGAGTTCGGTGTTTGAGCAATTACCAGAGGTGACATAAGAACTATTCAATACCGTCATGTCAACACCTGCTGAAGTTATGGACACTGAGGCAGTGACAACCAAGGAGGCTGTACCAGAGGTTGTTATGGCGGCAGAGGAAGCTACTCCAGAGGTTACCAAAGTATTAGCGGAAGTTCCCAAGTCACCACGGACACCTAGACCGAAGTTGACCCTAACCAAGGAGAGCACAAAGGATACTAAGGGCAAGAAACTTGCAATAACAAGGCATGCATCAGCGAGGAGAAACCCACTAAAGGACAAGCCCACCACACAAAAGAGAAAAGCCATTAATCTGGAGCATGAGGAGGAAGAAATCAAAGACATCCCTATGGATGATGAGGACGTGGGCATAGATGTGGAAGAAGTTAAAGTCCAGGGTGCTGACCCTATCACTCGGTTGCTGGAGTACGTCTCTCCGTGCAAGGGCAAGACCAAGGTGCGAAAAGATATCGACAAAAGCAAGGTCCCCTTGAAAACCCATTTGCTACCGGATGATATTGTTTTTGAAGGATCGCGCTTGGGGCGGGTTCCTCTGTTAAAGCTTGAAGATTGGGACTTAGCTGATGATGAGAAGTTCCTGCACCTGGTGACTGAGTAGCTAATGTGCTGTATTATTTATACAACCACTGGGATGAACACATTGGAGCCAGGGAAGTGGCTCATGGGAGTAGACAAGGCAAGTCTGCTCAACTTGCTATGGGTGTCGCACTACAACCGTACCCCGATTATAGTATTGGTCATCAAGAAGCTGTTATGCTTGGTGCATGATGGGTGTCTGTGGCTAGAGGAGCCAGTACCCATCACTGACAGATTGATGCATAGGATTGTGCGGCTACTCTGCATAGGAGAAAATATAGCCATGATGTTTGGTGGAAAAGGTGGCGAGGAGGCCCTTGTAGACGCCATGAAGGAGAAATTTAAGCTTGTTTAGAGAATCTTTGGCGAAATCACATAAATAATCTTTTGTCGACGCGTTTCGAACCAACCAGTGTGGTTCATCGTCAGGACAAGTTGAAGAACCGATCCAGCTTAGCCAGTTAAATAGTACGGGTAGAGACTCCAACAGCTAGAATGATAACGGCTAATTTTGACCTTATGACCTCAGCCAAATAATTATTATATTTTTAATTATGATTATTCTTGGAAAATAGATAAATTAGGTAAATTTCGACAAGTTATTAAATCATATATATT